>LR749544.1:1988060-2024323 GCA_902729485.2 Mus minutoides
ACATTTCACATGTTATCCAGAAATTTTCCCTTACCCTCCCGCGTCCCCTCCCTGCTCCCCTACCCACCCCATCCCACGTAATGGCCCTGGCATTCCCCTGGCATATAGAGTCTGTATGACCAAGGGGCCTCTCCTCCCAATGATGGCCAACTAGGCCATCTTCTTCTATATATGCAGCTAGAGACATGAGCGCAGGGGGCTCTTAATAAGCAGATGATGATGTCAGAGAAGGAAGCGGACAATGTAAGGACTCTTGAGAAAGCCTGCTAATAGAGTCCTTCGTACCATTTTCAGTCTGGTGCTGTGACAATCCTATGACCACAAGCAACCTCTGATGGAGTGAATTTATATCATCTGCTTCCAGGTCATACTTCATTTTTCATCTGTTTCCAGGTCACACTTCATTATCCAAGAAAGGCAGGGCATAGTCCCTAGACAGGGTCCCTAGAGGAATGTTACTCAGTGGATTTGTTCTAAGGACCTCTTGCTCTGAGGCCATGTCTATCGAGATTTAACCGATAGCCCAGGACCTCCTACCTCCGGAAGGTGCGACACACAGTGGACTAGGTCTTCCTGAGCCAATTTACAGTCTAGAGCATCCTTTAGAGACATGGCCCCATGCCAATTTGATCTAGGCAATCTCTTGATTGAGTTTTATTTTATTTTATTTTATTTTGTCAGCTGTCTATAGGCTGTGTCAGGTTGAAAAATGCTAACCAGAACAACTTTTCCATAACAGACAGATCTCATGCTCCTATCTAGAATTATAATTGGATTTTTACACCAAAAGAACAGGCTTTAAAGAAGTAAGCTTGGGAATGAGGGCCAGCCTGCACTTCAACTTATCAGTGCATCTGTCTCAGTCTCAATTTTGTGTGCCTCCCTGTGTCCTTCCAGCATGATCCACGTGAAGGAATCATGACACACGTGACTCCCGAGTGTTTGCCCTTGGCTGAGAGTTAGATGACAGTCTAATGACTTTGCTTTGGATTATCAGGAATCTATGCTTCCCAGGCAGACTCAGATGTAAAGATCTTCAGCATACGCCCTTTATCAAAGGTCGCATTCTGGTCGTTAAGCAAGATTGGATGAGCCAAGCTCACGACTTGGCCCAAAGGTAGTATCCACTGTGGCTTGATCTGTGGTGGTAAGAGCTTGCTTTCCAGGTGCTATAGAAAGGAAAGTCTATCCACAATCAATACCAAATGTTTATGGCCTATTTTTAGCTTTTAGATGCACAAGACGACAGTCAATCACTGTGATGACATGTTGTGGTATTCTTTTAAAAAAAATGTTCTTCAGATATCCAGCCTGCCCTAAGGAAATTTGGCTAGAGATTAAGAAGTGCTGAGAATTTCAAACCGTGCTAAGATTTCACGTTAATTGATACTTTCCCTTTTAAATGATTGAAATTGGGGACTGTAAAATTGGCTCCGAGGTTCAGAGCATGAGCTGCTCTTATAGGGGACCTGCATTTGAGTTCTAGCACCCATATCAAGAAGTTCACAACCATTATAACTCCAGCTCCAGGGAACCTGATGTGTCTGGCCTTTGTGGGCACCGTCCCACTCATACATATACACACAACATATGAACATGCATATGATGGAAAATAATACTTGGGCATTTGATAGACAGCTGTCAGAACCTTCCCTCCTGCCTGGCTACCTTGAGCAGGGTGCTGGCCTGTCAGGCACAGCCTGGCTGCTGTGAGGACTTGATAGATGTTCTGAGGTCCCACCATGGCTACAGGAGACACTGTGACACAGATGTGATGGTGTCCCGACTTCTGAGTTGTGAGGTTTTGCTCTGGCCACAGCTACTCCTAGTAACGTAGTTGTAAAAGTGTCATGGATGAAAAGTGTCTCTGCACTACATTGATTTCAGGATACACGCAGGAGTGGGCTGTCTAGATGGTAAGGTAATTCTGTTTCTGCTCTCCCCTCTGTACTGATTTACACAGTGGCTCTACCAGCTATGTTCCATCAGCAGCGGAGAAGCTACTTTTTGCTCACATCCTCGAGAGTATCTATTGTCATTTATTTTCCTGGTGACAGTCTCTCTGACTGGGGTGAGACTCTTTGCATTGCCCTGGTGGCTCTAGGATGTCAGACATTGGATCATTTCTTGGCCAATTGTAGTCTGAGAACTATCTGTTCAGATCATTAGTGGCTTTATTGATGGGATGTTTTGGAGTCTTTGGTGTTTACGTTTTGGAGTTCATTATAGATTCTAGACATTACCACCCCCCCCTCCCGAGAGGAATCATGAAAGACACCGTGTTAGTTTATAGTTTGTAGTTTTGTTCTTTTGATTTTGTGCAATCCTATTTGTCATTTCTGAACGTTATTTCCTGTGCTGTTAAAGTCCTCTGTAGAAAGTCCCGGTCTATGCCTGCATCTGTTTGTGGAACCCAATATCAATTTTTTTGTTGTTGTTGAATTTACATCCTATTTTTCTGACTTTTAGTTATTGTTTTTGGCCATTTTGTTGGGATTTTCATCACATTTCTGAATCAGCTGTCATTTCCTTTAGGCTTCTGCATTTCATCTGCGGATACAAAATGACTAATTTTTCTGTTTTGATTATGGGTTTTTTTTGATGGATAGTTTTCTTTTTGTTGGCTTCTGTGGCTTTTAATGAGAAATGTACAGCCATTCAAATCCTGTTCCCCTGTAAATATTTTTTGCCATATTTATCTAGCTGTGTTTTCTTTTCCTTCCTTCCTTCCTTCCTTCCTTCCTTCCTTCCTTCCTTTCTTTCTTTCTTTCTTTCTTTCTTTTTTTTTTTTTTTGGTTTTTGAGACAAGGTTTCTCTGTATAGCTCTGGATGTCCTGAAACTCACTTTATAGACCAGGCTGGCCTTGAACTCAGAAATCCCCCTGCCTCTGCCTCCCGAGTGCTGGGATTTTCTTGTCTGAGGCTCTTAGCAACATGCCACAAAGCCACCAAGCAGAGTGGTCTGTCTGATTGACTGAGCTTCCTGAAATGGCTAAGATCTTTTCCCTTCATGGCACTAGCCATGATTTCAGGCATTTCCTCCTTGTTTTCTTTCATAGCCCAGTCAGCTTGTCTCCTACGTGAGCTCTTTTACGTGCACCATTGCTGAGTGGGCCCCGCCTCATTCTTATGTTCATCTTTATTTCCTTTCTCTGCCTCAACTGAGGAACTTTCAGTGCTCCCGGGCAAGTGTCTTTTCCACCTTAGCACTGAGTTTATTAAGTTATTAAGTTATTTATTACTTTTTCAAAGATCTGTTTAAATTCTTTCACGTTATGTGTTTGTATATGTGTCAGCATATACATTTATGTGCGCATGGCTTTGGTTACCCACAGAGGCTAGAAATGGGCATTGCATCCCCAGAGCTGGAATTGCAGGCAATGTGAGCCATCCAAGATGGGTGACTAAAACCCAACTCTGGTCCTCCGCCAGGGGAGCAAGCAATCCTTATCACCGAGCCATCTCTTAACCTCAGATTTATTTCCTTTAACCTTAAGTTTCCATTTGTTCACTTTCTCTGATTTCTGTTTTCCCTCTCTTTGCATGTGTTTGCATAGTTAGGGTTGGTCTTTGCAGTCTTTAGGGGGTCATGTAACAAGCCTTTGAGGTTCTTGTTCTCTTACTACCTGCATCTGTGCCCCGTTTGCCTGGCTCACTCTGACAAGGTTTCCATTTACGTAACTGGCCATACTTCCCTTGTTCTGTGTTTTCCAGTTATTTGGGCACACATCCCGGACACTGTGGGTCCTGTGAGGTGCAGTGAGGTGCAGACACAGAGACTTTAGAATCTACAGGAAAATGTGTGTGTGTGTTTTTTAAAACTTATTAGGGTGGGATTATCTACTGTAATTCATGTATTCACATTTCACTTTGGGACTTCTAGTCATCATGTTATTTGAATTTTTAATAGGTCTGCATTTACATTTTTAGTAGCGTCTTGCTCTATAACATGCTATACACTATCCATGGCTTCCGCGGTACAGTTGGAAGTGCTACACTGTCACTGTTTCCTTTCCTTGTTCTAAATCATCAGCTGTGTTCTTACTTTTTGGTTTATCTTTATCCTGCCTCCGTTTTGTTTCATTGATATAACTATTTTTTAGCATGTGCCCCCTTT
Organism: Mus minutoides; assembly: GCA_902729485.2. NCBI lineage: Eukaryota > Metazoa > Chordata > Mammalia > Rodentia > Muridae > Mus > Mus minutoides. Next base: position 1,992,178 of record LR749544.1, read on the forward strand.
ATCAGACAAAAGATAGCATATTATCTATCCCCTTTTACTTTCATAATAGCTAAATGCCATTTCAGCCCTGTGAAATAATTGCATAATCGTAGCACATCATTGAAAATATGTGATGATGTCAATAATCACTCCTATTCTCTCATGAATACCATCTTCAATGGATGGGTAGCTTGTCTTATTAAATTATCTAATGTATTTGAGACCCGTATTTTGTCCTAGTAGCAGGATTTCCTTTGTCTCCTATGAATTGAACTTGTGTATTCTGTACTGAAATTTTGGTTTAAAGTACAAAAATTGGTTTGCCACTTGCAACACATTCCATCAATGTGTTAGTTTTGGAGGTAGGATCTTTAAGTCTTTGTTTAACTCTGATGTACTTTTTCTTCACCCCCTGCTCTCCCTCCCCCATTATTCCTTCAGAATGACCCACCCTTTAGTGTACAAAGCTCAGAGGTTATAGGCATCAGCACGAGGTTATGACAGGTCTCAGCTAAAAGTCACAGGTTGGTCTTTCCCACCCTGATCTCTCGGGGGTTGATGGAGATATTCATCTTGGCATACACACTGATGCTGGAAAGATGCGGTGTCCTAGGGTCAAGGTACTGGTGCTGATGCTGTGAGATGTGGTGTCCCAGGGTCAAGGTGCTGGTGCTGATGCTGGGAAGATGTGGTGTCCCAGGGTCAAGGTGCTGGTGCTGATGCTGTGTCTAACAACAACGGGCTTTCCTGCTAGACAGCATCTTTGCTGGCAGCCGGCCGCTGCACTGGGAAATAGGAGGAGTTTCTCCGACCTTATTGGAGAGCATATGGCAGGCTCTGATTTCCTTCCTAAATCAGATGATATTACTAGAACTGGGTCATTATGCACACATCGTAATCTATCGTTAAGCCCAACAAAGTAATATTTAGCTAGGGCTTTAATTGTGCTACTGGGATTTATCTCTGCTTTTCAAAAGGGAAAAAAAAAGTCAAGCAGAATGGAATGGGGGAAAGAGGCCGTGAATTTTACATTTTAATAAAAGAGGTTGTCATTTTTGACAAACGGTGCTGTGACTGAGTGATTACTTATACCGATGAGGATGGAGTCATATTTGATTGCCAGAAGTGGGGATATGTTGTTGAGAAGGGCTGACCCTGTGCCCCTGGGCTGCTGTTTGGTAAATTATGCTTCATTGAGAAGTTTGGTTCAAATTAACACAATGAGGTTGAGTCTCCATCATTTTCCCATTTAAAATAAATCTATTCTAAACGTATGTCTCACTTGTTCATTTCTTTAGGCCCCTTTTATAAATGCTCCTTACCTCCATGCTATGAGGACATTCCACTTTTGTGTGGATGTGTGAGTGTGTGTGTGTGTGTGTGTGAGCATGCTCTTGCATGTGGATATAGGCATGGGCATCCCATGGTGTGTATGTTGGTAGTCAAAAGACAACATTTAGTTGTCAGTTATTGCCTTTCCACTTTGCTCAGACAGGATCTCTTTGCTGCTGTGTAAGCCAGGCTGACTGTCCCAGTACCTTCTGGAGATTCTTTTATCCCTGTCTCCTACCTCTCTCTAGGTGAATCAGGATTGCAGAAACTTCTAAAGCAGTGTCTTGCTTTATGTGAGTGTGAGTGTCAGGTTGATAGACTTGAATGTGAGTGTTCTTACACACCAAGTCTTCTCAACAACCCCGGCCTTTCATTTCTTAATTGCTTTTGTTATCCCCATTCAGGAATAAAATTAATCATGTTTTATTTTATGTCTGTATGTTTACCTGGACCTAAGTTCTGATCCAGTCAGGAAGGCCGGTGGTGGCCCATGAAGAATGCTTTTGGGCATCAAATCTCTTCAGACTATAGTCACCTGTAGTCTAGGATATTGTCCTTGGTGAGTACCCAGGTATGCCAGCATGAAAGAGAAGTAATTGAGTGCTCCTTCTCCTGTACATGATCTCTCTTTGGTAAAAGGGGCACAGGACATTATAATGGCACTCCTCTAACCTTGAATGTGTCTCTTCTTTGGCTTCTGCTTAGAGAGCCCACGCACGTCCATCACTTGGAGATGGAGAACTATCTCCTCTTCTGTCAGGATTAACAAACATGTAACAAACAAGCAACATATTAACCAACATTTTTAACAGACACGGTGGATAATGAATCCTGGTACATAGTTAAAGACTTTTCACAATTAAAACGATTTATGAGTCAAGCTACTTCATGGATGCCTGAGGACTAGAGAGTCTTCTGGAAAACAGACAGGCTAAGCAAGAGATGGAGTCTGCAGCTGGGTATGACCTGGGAAGGACACTGTGCAGCTGACATTTTGGATTCTTGGCTGAATCTGTAATGGCATGGCAGTGTCCTGACGGGTGTCCCTGTCTTCCAAGCTTTGCCAGGTTCCACACGTTCATGCTTTGACTTGGGGTGGCCACATAGGGACAAGCTAGTGATAAAGGTAGGTGGCAGACCCAGAGCTTCGGTCTCTGCCTTGTGCCCAGACTCAGTGGAGGTTAGAGGAATAGCCCAGATTTGCCTTAGCTCTGCACGCAGAGCATCTTTAAAGACCCTATAGACAACTGTAAGCATGATGCTGAAATCGTTCAGTTCACTGTTAGAAAAGAAAACACCATTAGAAAGGAGTAGGAAGGTTGCCAGGAAATAAATGCATCTGATTCAAGATTTGGGATAAGAGACATGGAGGACTGAAGATCAGTGATGGTTTCTATATTCAGTTTAAACCAGGGTTCATCACAGACACAACAGTAGACACACACAGTAATGAGCCTTTTACAGAGCATACACCTCACTTCATAGACTTAGCACTCTGCCTAGGGGTGGTTCGCTGGCATTTGTCTTCATGCAGCAGATTGTTAATGTGGAGCCCAGCAGGGCTCCTGGGCACAGCAGTATTTCCTGGGAAGGGTCTCCTCCATTTTTGCTGGAAAATACACAGATGTTTCTGATAACAGCAATTATGAAATATTTCAGGAATTCTCAAGGCTCTGCTAAGAGGATTTATGACTCGGTTCTGTTTTGGAAGGTTTTAGGAATGTCAGTCTGGGGCAGGGGGATGGCTGTGAGGTACAGACAGGAAATACAGCTGCATAGACATGGCCTTCTTGGACTCCTAGATTTTGAGGAATCGATTCTCTCTCTCTCTCTCTCTCTCTCTCTCTCTCTCTCTCTCTCTCTGCCTCTGTGTGTGCCTCTGCCACTGTGTGTGTGTGTGTGTGTGAGAGAGAGAGAGAGAGAGAGAGAGAGAGAGAGAGAGAGAGAAAGTGAGAGAGAAGGATTTGCTGTTGATGTACTCTACTAGGGTTTTCTAGAAAATTTAGTTTAGCAATGTTGAAATGATTTCCTGCTAGGTGTCAACTAGCCTTCCTACCTGGGGGCAATTTGAGGCAGCCATGGTTACCCATATTGATCTTTCCTGAAGCTCGAGAAGGGTCTGCATATCATCACACTTAGATGGGACTGTGTCTAAGATGGGCCATGCAGTAGACGTTTCCCATTTAAGGGAAGCTCTGTACCCCTGGGCATCTGCCTACTAGAATGTGAACTACAACTGTACATATCACAGAGCTAGAAATTTCATTTACTTCACCAGATATGTTTCGGGTGTGGTTACTGCCTTGTTAAATCATGAGAACAATCCGGATAGGTGGGGATTGGCTACATTCAGATGCATGGAAGATTAGGTCATAATAACATTTTAAGGCCATTAAAAACAAACAAACAAACAAAAAACTCTCTTACTTCAAGAGTACATTTGAAGTGGATATCTAATACTAGCCATAGAGTATACTTTTGCCTTCATCTTCTGCCTCAGAGATCCGAGTCCTCAACCTGTTCATTTGCAGAGAACGTTATGCTATATACTCATTTCTACAATTTTGTAATTTCAAAGTTTACTCTATAGCATGAATCTTAAAAAGAATTATGCGTTGTAAATAAATGTCTAAGATTTTCCCCCAAGAAAATAGCTTCTCACTTCTTTTGGGAAGTAGCCAAACTTCAGTTGATTTTTTCCCCCCATTGAAACCAAATTTGGAGTCTTTCCAAAGAAGGGGTGAGAAGATAAACTGAGGTAGTCCCTGATCATCATAGCTGGGTTAAGCTTTACGACGTGTGTATTTTTCATAAAGTGACTTGCTCATTCTAGTTCAAACCATATTTAATTAAGAGCAATAGATCTCATTCTCCTCAGCAGAGTGATCTAGGAACCAATAGATTATCGTCCAGGAGCACTTCATGCGGCTCTGTAGGTCACAGTGCAGCCATCTTTCCCCAAACTTGAGGTTGTTATGGAGGCTGGATGCTTGTCAGGGCTACTTCTTAAATTGTGTTCTACGCTCCTAGGCTTCTTTTGTGCTTGAACAGTTGTGCAGAAAAGCATCCACATTTACCAAAGTCATCTCCCCCAAGAGGAAGTCTTGCAATGACGTGTTAATGACACTGTTTTATACAGCACAACAAATTTAGCCCATCCCTAGAGGCACAGCAAATTTTGATATATTCTGTCTCTCTTTAATGGTGCTTCTCTGTCTGGTATTTAATTTGCAACTTGCTATCCATTACTCATGCTGTGTGCCAGTTTCCCTTGTGTTTTTCATACCATTGTCAAATTAACTTTTTTTTTTTACTGGAATATGCCTGGAAAGGGAAGGCACCTTGAGAAAGAAACTGATTTGTCATTCCTGTCTCTCTTTGCCTGAGTGGCTTCTCGAACTTTGGCATTTCACAGACTAACTCATAGCAGTGTGTGTATGTCAATGTGCTGCTGCTGTGATTTTATTTCTATCTGGTCTGCACACTTATCTATATTATATGTACACAGTTGCACAAATAAATGAACAAGCATGCTGGGTAATGGAAGGAGGGCTTTACTTCTTCAAGAAACTGTTAACTTACAGCAACAATTATCTTTTTAAGAGGGTAGAGATGAAGAATGACAGAGAGAGGAAGAGAAGAAATTAAACATTGCCATACTTCCAGTTCAGTATAATTATCATCTAATTCTCTGTAGGACTATGATACTTGATTTTTTTCTGAGGCAAAAGAAAAATATCCTTACTTTGACTCCTGTACTCTTTTTGTTTTCCATGTCTCTTAAAGTTGCAAGTTCATAGTGCCAAGGACATTTCACATGTATCTGGGAAGCTGCTAAATGTGTCTGTACTTATGTGTGCATCTGTACATCTGTCTATGAATTCGTGCATTTGCTTTTTATTTATTAACAATTACTTAATATACTTTACATCTCAATTGAATTTTCCCTCATTCCTCTTCCCCCAGTCCCTCTCTCTCACTTCCTAGCCCCTCTCCCCCTCCTTTTCTCCTCAGAGAAGGAGAGACCTCCCACGAGCATTGCCCACTTGACATACCAAGTTTCAGTAGGACTGGGTACGTGTTTTTCTATAGAGGCTAGGCAAGTCCACCAAATTATCTGAAGGAGATACAAAGGCAAGCAACAGAGTCAGAGACATCTCCTACTCCTGTTTTTAGGGGTTTCACACGAAGATCAAGCTACATATTTATAACATATGTGTAGGAGACCTAGGTCAGTTTCATGAATGCTCTGTGGTTGGTGCTTCAGTTTCTGTGGCCCTCTATGGGCTCAGGATAGTTGATTTTATAGAATTTCTTATGGTATCCTTGACGTCTCTGGCTTTCTCAATCCTTTCTCCCTCTCTTCCCCCAAATTCCCAGAGCTTCAGCTAATGTTTAGCTGTGGGTCCCTGTATCTGATTCCATCAGCAGCTGCGTGAATCCTCTTAGATGACAGTTACACTAGACTCCTGTCTGCAAGTATAGCAGAATATCATTAATAGTGTCAGGGTAGCCTCTCTCTCATGGCATGGGTCTCAAGCTGGATCAGTCATTAGTTGGCCATTCTGCCAGTCTCTGATCTATCTTTATTCCTGCACATCTCATAGGCTGGAAAATTGTAGGTTTTTATAGCTGTGTGGGTGTCCACATTCCTCCATTAGAAGTATTGCCAGGCTATGGGAGGTGGCTGTTTCAGGTTCCATATCCTCTATTGCTAAGAGTCTTAGCCAGGGTCACCCTCATAAATTCCTGGGAGTTTCCATTGTTCAGGGTATCTAGCTTCTCCCAGAGATGCAGTAGTTTGATTTGCAACTGATTCCAGTTTCTCTCACTCCATCTTCTCTACACTTGATCCCGCCTCTTTCCCTCCCCTCCCCCTCTCCCACACAGTTCCCTTCCTCCATCAATACCTGATGACATTTTATCTCCCCTTATTAGTGATATTCAAGCATCCAACCTTGATCCCCCCTCATTATTTAGGTTCTTTGAGTCTGTGTTTTGTAATATGGGTATCCTGTACTTTATGGCTAATATCCACTTATAAACAAGTACATGTCATGACTTCCTCTTGGGGTCTGGGTTACTTCACTCAGAATTATCTTTTCTAGTTTCATTTCCTTGGATGCAAATTTCATGATGTCATTGTTTCTAATAGCTGAGTAATATTCCATTGTGTAAATGTACCATATTTTCGTTACCTATTTTTATTTTTTTTTTGGTTGAAGGACATCTAGGTTGCTTCCAGTTTCTGGATTATTATAAATAAAGATGCTATGTACATACTTGGGCAAGTGCTTTTGTGCTATGGCTAAGCATCTTTTGGGTATATGTCTAGGAATCATATAGCTGGGTCTTGAGGTAGAACTATTTTCAATTTTATGCGAAACCACCATATTGATTTCCAGTGCAAATGTACAAGTTTGGACTCCCATCAACAATGGAGGACTGTTCCTCTTGTTCCAAATCCTCAGCTGCATGAATTGTTGCTTGAGCTTTTGATCTTAGTCATTCTGACAGGTATAATGTAGATTCTCAGAGTTGTTTTGATTTTCATTTCCCTGATGACTAAGGGTGTTCAACATTTCTCTAAGTGCTTCTCAGCCATTAGAGATTCCTCCATTGAGAACTCTCTATTTAGACCTGTATCCCATTTTTAATTGGGTTATTTGGTCTGTTGATGTCTAACTTCTTGAGTTCTTTAATATATTTTGGATATCAGTCCTCTGTCAGATGTAGGGTTTGGTTGGTGAAGATCTTTTCCCATTCTGAAGGCTGCCATTTGTTCTTTATTATGGTGTTTGCCTCACAGAAGCTTCTGTTTCATGAGGTCCCATTAATTAATTGTTGATCTGAGTCCCTGAGCTGTTGTTTCAATTAGAAAGTTGTCTCCTGTACCAACATGTTCAAGGCTATTTCCCAGTTTCTCATCTATGAGATTTAGTATATCTGGTTTTAGGTTGAGGTCTCTAATCTACTTGGATTAGAGTTTTCTGCATGGTGATAGTCATGATTCTACATGGAGAAATGTAGTTGGACAAGAATCATTTGTTGAATTTGTTTTCTTTGTTCCATTGTATGGATTTGGCTTCCTTCACAAGAATGAAGTGTTCATGGGTGCATGGCTTTACATCTGGGACTTTGATTTGATTCCATTGGTCAGACTGTCTACTTTTATGCCAAAGTCATGTGGTTTTTATTACTATTTCTTTGTAGTGCAGCTTGAGACTAGGGTTGGTGATACCTCCAGAAGTTATTATATTGCCCAGGATTGTTTTAGCTGTTCTGAGTTTTTTGTTTTTCATATAAAGTTGAGAATTTCTCTTTAAAGGTCTGTAAAGAATTGTTTTGGAATTTTGATCTAAATTGAGTAGTATCTGTATATTGCTTTTGGTAAGAAGGTCATTTTTACTATGTGCATCGTACCAATCCATGAGCATAGGAGATCTTTCGATCTTCTGATATGTTCTTCAATTTCTTTCTCAAAGACTTGAAATTCTTTGTCATATGGGTGTTTCACTTGTGTGGGTAGAGTTACACCAAGATATCTTATATTAGTTGTGGTTATTGTGAAGGGTGCTGTTTCCCTAATTTCTTTACCATTTGTTTATAGATGTGCTGATGATCTTTTTGAGTTATTTTTCTATTGCTGAAGGTGTTTAACAGCTGTATGAGTTCTCTGGTAGAATTTTGGAGGTCACTTATGTAAGCTATTATATGATTTTAATAGCTATACTTTGACTTCTTTCTTTCCAATTTTTATGTACTTGATCTCCTTTAGTTGTCTTATTGCTCTATCTAGAACTTCTGGGCAGCCTTGTCTTGTCGCTAATTTTAGTGGAATTGCTTTAAGTTTCTCTCTATTTAGTTTGATGTTGTCTATTGGCTTGCTGTATATTGCTTTTATTATGTTTAGATATGTGCCTTGTATTTCTGAACTCTCCAAGACTTTTAATAAGAAGGGATATTGGGTTTTGTCAAAAGAATTTTCACCATCTAATGAGATGATCATATGAATTTTTCTTTCAGCTTGTTTATATGGTAGATTATGTTGATGGATTTTCATATATTAAACCATCCATGCATTCCTGGGATAAAGACTACTTGATAATGGTGGATGATGTTTTTGATGTGTTTCTAAACTTGGTGTGCACGTATTTTATTGATTTTTTTGCATTCAATGTTTAGAAGAGAGGTCGGTTGAAAGTCTCTTTCTCTGTTGAGTCTTTGTGCGGCCTCATAGGATGAGTTTGGTATTGTTCCTTCTGTTTCTGCTTTGTGGAATGGTATGAGGAGTGTTGGTATTAGCTCTTCTTTGAAAGTCTGGTGGAATTTTATGCTAAACTATAACAGTTTTAGCTTTTCTTAGTTGGACATCTTTTTCATGACTGCTTCTATTTCCTTAAGGGTTATAGGATATTTTAAATTGTTTACCTGATCTTGATTTAACTTTGGTAAGTGTTATCTATCAATAAAACTGTCCATTTTGTTTAGATTTTCCAATTTTGTGGCATACAGGCTTTTGAAGTAAGACCTAATTATTCTTTGGATTTCCTCAGTGTCTCTTGTTATGTCTCCCTTTTCATTTCTGGTTTTTAAAATTTGTATACTTTCTCTGTCTTTCAGTTTGGCTAAGGGTGTTTCTATCTTGTTGATATTTTCAGTGAACCAGATCTTGGTTTTATTGATTCTTTGTATTCTTCTCTTTGTTTCTAATTTATTGATTTCAGCTCTCAGTTTGATTATTTGCTGCCATCTACTCCTTTTGTGTGAGTTTGCTATATTTTGTTGTAGCACTTTCAATTGTGTTGCTGCATCGCTAGTGTAAGAACACTATGATTTAGTGCATGAATCTTCCACTTAGCACTTCTTTCATTGTGTCCCATAAGTTTAGGTATGTTGCACCTTCATTTTCATTGAGTTCCAGAAAGTTCCTAATTTCTTTCATTATTTCTTTCTTGACCCAGTGGTCATTGAGTAAACCATCAAGAGCTGTTCAGTTTCCTTGAGCCTGTTCTTTCTGTTCTTGAAGTTCAGCTTTAATCCATGGTGGTCTGATAAGATACAGGAGGTTATATCAATTTTCTTTTATCTGTTGAGGCTCGATTTGTAACAGACTATGTGGTCAATGTTGGAGAAGGTTCTGTGAGGTGCTGAGAAGAAGGTATATTCTTTTGAGTTTGGATGAAATGCTCTGTCGATATCTTTTGGGTCCATTTGAACCATAACCTATGTTAATTTCATTACTTCTCTGTTTAGTTTCTGCCTTGATGACCTGTCAGTTTGTGAGAGTAGGATGATGAAATCTCCCACTATTAATGTGTGGGGTTCAATGTGTCATCTAAGTTTTAGTAATGTTTCTTATATGAATGTCAGAGCCTTTGCATTTTGGACATAGATATTCAGAATTGAGACATCATCTTGGTGGGTTTTCCCTTTGATGAGTATAAAATGTCCTTCACCATATCTTTTAATTGATAATGGTTTAATGTCTATCTTATTAGACATTAGAATGACTTCTTGGGTCTGTTTGCTTGGCAAGTATTTTTCCATCCCTTTCTTCCCAGACAATGTCTGTTTTTGTTGCTGAGATGTGTTTCTTGTATGCAGCAAAATATTATTTTGTTTTTCCATTCATGTTAATAAAAATTTTGCTTGCATTCTGGGCTGGCATCTGTGATCTCTTAGAAACTGCAGGATTTCTGCTCAGGCCCTTCTGGCTCTTGTGAAGTCAGGTGTAATTCTAATAGGTCTGCCTTTATATGTTCCATTGCTTTTTATTCCCTTGTGGTTTTTAATAATTTTTTGTTATTCTGTACATTTGACTACTAGGTATAGTTATACTCATATAATCTGTATCTGTATTATATATGTCAGCATCTATATCTATACCAATAATACACATTTTAAATATCTCTGTCCACATATCTATATAAATGTATCATCTACATATAGCTATATCAATCAGATATATCTCTACTTCAGTATCATGTCTATCAATCATGTTTATGGCTATATTCATACTTACATAGGTATATGCATCTATATTTACATGTATATATCAATCCATTTAGTTGTGTGTATCGTGTCTCTACATGTGTAGGCATATCATATTCAGATGTAACTCTATATCATTTATATCTAGCATATCTATAGCAGTATCTACACAGGTCCATCTCTATCTGTCATCTGTCATCTACTCTTTTGTCTGTCATCTATATATAATAATCTATCAACTATCTATCTGTGTGTATGAGACAGAGGAGAGGAGAGGAGAGGAGAGAGAGAGAGAGAGAGAGAGAGAGAGAGAGAGAGAGAGAGAGAGATTGATTTAGGGGCATATCTAGCCACATCCACAGCTTCACCCTTTCTTCATGTATATCCATCTCTAAATAATTTGTATCTATCATATCCATGGGTGGGTCTATACTTAGACTCATAGCTATATTAATATCTACATTTGTACATCCATAATATGTTTGCTTTATATATCAGATAGGCTTCATATTTGAGTTAGTGGTTTGTTCAGTGTTGAGATAGCTTACCTATTTGTTCACTCTCTCTCTTTCTCACTAGATGTATGTCTATACTATATCAATACCTGCAACTTCCTGGGAACAGGGTGTTGTTTCTCTCGGATGAAATATTTTCCTCTTTAAGATTTATTTATTCTTTCAAGAAGGAAGACAAACGCATGGATACTTCATTCCTTCTTAGAATAGGGAATAAAATATCCATGGAAGGAGTTACAGAGACAAAGTTTGGAACTAAGATGAAAGGATGGACTACCCAGAGACTGCCCCACCTGGGGGTCCATCCCATAATCAGCCACCAAATGCAGACACTATTGCATACGCCAGCAAGATTTTGCTGAAAGGACCCTGATATAGCTGTCTCTTGTAAGGCTTTGCCAGTGCCTGGCAAATACAGAAGTGGATGCTCACAGTCATCTATAGGGTGGAACATAGGGCCCCCAATGTAGGAGCTAGAGAAAGTACCCAAGAGCTGAAGAGGACTGCAACTGTATAGGTGGAACAACAATATGAACAAATCAGTACCCCCAGAGCTTGTGTCTCTAGCTGCATATGTAGCAGAAGATGGCATACTCGGCCATCATTGGGAAGATAGGCCCCTTGGTATAGCAAACTTTATATGCCCCAGTACAGGGGAATGCCAGGGCCAAGAAGTGGGAGTGAGTGGGTAGGGGAGCAGAGCAGGGAGAGGATACAGGGAACTTTCAGGATAGCATTTCAAATGTAAATGAAGAAAATATATAATAATAATAATAATAATAATAATAATAATAATAATAATAATAATAATAAATATTTATTTATTCTTACTTTAGGAGTGTGAGTATTTTGCCTGCATGCATGCCTGGTGCTTGCAGAGACCTGAAGAGAGTTCTGAATACCTTGGGACTGGAGTTATAGGTGTTTGTATACTGGGAATCAAACCTGTATCTTCTGAAAGAGCAGTCAGTTCTCTTAACCTCTAAGCTATCTCTCCATCTTTTGAAAATTTTATTACAAATCAACATATTGAGGGAGACAGGAGACTTCAGGGCTCCACCAGGTGGGAGATGGACTTTGAGAGTGAGAGTTGTAATGAGCTTCTCTTGCTGGCCAGGTGATTTGTTTCTCTCTGCAGTCAGACACAGCTCTGCACCATTCTTCTCTGTTCTCTTCTTCTCGCCTCCTCCATCCCACATCTTTGATTTCTGTGCATGTAATATTTGTCTTGCATTGCATCCAAATCTCCCAGGATAAGGTGGAAGTGTATGTGAGTATATTAACACATGAAAACAGCAATCTCCCACATGCAACCTTGTGGGGACACGCACATCCTTATTGAGTCAAGTGGGATTTTGAGCTACTGGATATGGGACTGAGGAAAGCCAGCATCACATCACCCACCACATGCTTGAGTTTCCTTAGTCCCCTCCTCCTTGTGGAGGCTGCTTTGATGCTTATGGTCTCTTCTGCACACTGAGTTGCCTTGTCCTCCTGTGTTAGAGGCACATGCTCCATTTTATCCAAGAACCAGTGTCCAATTGCCTGGCACCTTCTCCTTTGTCAGAGCATATTGAGGTCACTTTGTACAGGGGCTACACTGAGGCTACACAGGGACAGTGACATAGGGTCTGAATCAAGCCAGCTACACCCCCCCCCACAGAGACAGGCAGACAGACAGATGTCTAGACAGACAGACAGACACACAGACACACATGCGCGCACACACATTTAAGACTTTGCTCTTTGACGTTTGCTGTAGTGTGGTCCCAAATGGCCATCTACTGTCAGGAAGCTTCTGGTTATCCTCCTGCAGCTGCCATTTCTGTCCTTTCTACAAAACCAAGATAGTCAACTCTCTGTTTCCTGGGTGAGAGATAGCTGAGCATCCACAGAGAAAGCTGTTGACTTTCCTTTGACCTTTTGTTGTAATTGCTAACTTCTGGCATCTCTACATGGGGATAGACAGCTTCCTAGACTAACATACATTTGGGACTTGGACTGGATTTTTTGGTGAACACGATGGGACAAGGATTAAGAGAGAGGATTAGATGAAGACCTAGTTCTTTCGCAGTTGAGTTTTCCAAGGTGACCTTTACTGGGTCACCCATTCTGTGTCAGGTACTTGGAGATCTGATGTTGGATGCAGCAGCCACAAGACTGGTGTATTGAGTTGGTTGAAAGATTATGTCAGGGAAGGGCTGATTTGTCTGACTTTCCTGGAGATTATGATTTGTCTGCTGCCTGCCCCAATGTCTTATAATTCAAACTGCTCACTTGTGGAAAGAGCAGTGCCAGGTGTCTCTGTTAATAAGGTAAAGTCTACCATACCCCTCTGGTCTCAGGGAAAAATGGAGAACTCCCATCACTGGCAGAAATTTCCCTTCTCTGACATTGTCTGAGGAGTTAAACTGCGCTATGCACCCCATCTCTACCTGCAGAATGTCATGTAGCCTTGATTAAGATTACAGGTTCAACTTCCTTTCCCCTAATAAGAACCTGTTCAGCTAGTACCTGAGATTCCTGAAATGCTAATGAGGAATTTTGGCACCTTATGCCTTCAGCCTTTTGGTACATTTGCTTACCCTGCATATTTTTGACCCTCATCCCCCAAACTATGTAGGCTTTGAATCAGCCCATGTAAAATTGTTCTGTCCCCCTGTAGCTTCTCTGGGTGTATTTTCATTACTGTACCTACTCACAGGGCTTCTGAACTCAGGTCTGTAATCTCTGCTTCCTTTACTCTCATAGAGCAGTATTGGCCAATGATCCCCCTGGGCAATGGTCAGGATGGGGAGCATGCTGCATACAACAGTCATGGTGCTGGGCCAGTAGCTGAGTCATCCTGTGACACAACCATGGGACAGAGACAGAAAGAGAGTGAGTGAGAGAGAAGAGAGAGAGAGAGATGGAGAGATAGAGAGAGATACAGAGACACAGAGATAGATAGAGACAGAGACACACAGAGAGACAGACATAAGACAGACACACATATAGCCAGAGAGACACACAAAAGAGACAGAGACTAAGAGACAGAGAGACACAGACAGACAGAGAGACAGACAGACAGACACACGGATAGAGAGAATTACAAGTCCCTTTGAAACCTCAACGCTCAGTCCCCTACCCCTCGTGACACACCTCCTCAAATTCAGCCGCATCTCATCCTTCCCAAACAGTTCAACTGATGGGACCAAGTATTCAGATATATGAGCCTACAGGGGCTGATTCCCATTCAACCACAATACAGTGTGAGCCAAATGGGGACAAGCCAAGTAGCAAAGCTAAGACCACTACTTTGAGGTTTTTTTTTTTTTTTTTTTTTTTTTTTTGATTGTTTTTTCGAGACAGGGTTTCTCTGTGTAGCCTTGGCTGTCCTGGAACTCACTTTGTAGACCAGGCTGGCCTTGAACTCAGAAATCTGCCTGCCTCTGCCTCCCAAGTGCTGGGATTAAACAGAGGGTGTTGGAGCAATGGATGCTGTTGTAGCAGGTGTGCTTTCTTCTCTCCAGTGTAGAAGAGCATGGCTCACCAATGGCGATGTCCTAAATGAACAGGTAAAGGAGGCTACTGTGGAAGTCTTACGAACTTTCCAATGTACAATCTAGAGAACATGCTGTCATTTTGCTGATGAGACACTGGCATTGGTGCTCTCAAGAAAATAGTTTTTCCTTTTACTTTGTCGCACATACGTCTACATAAGAATGTGTACATTTGCATCTGAGGGTGAGGTGGAAACTATTAAAAAGCCAGTATGTATATATGCATGTAGTACATATAGCTGGGACATGAGTCAGCATCAGTGAGGAGATGGTACCATCATCGCCAGCCTGATTCCTCCAGGACTGTGTGTTTCCAGTGCAGATGGACAAGAAAATGCAGGTCAATTCCTCCCTGCTTCTGAGATAGACCCTTTACCTGCAGCTAGCCCTCTCTCTAGCTCTTTCCTTTTTCTCTTTTGTTGGTGCAGTGTGTCCTCAGACCAAGGATGACTCCACCATGGGACAAAGGTCAGGAATGGGAGCATATGTGTACCTGTACTTGGCACTTGGAGTCTAGTTCCTGGAGATCAGTTTTAGCATGAGATTCATTTCTCTTCACACTGCCTCACACTAGGGAGTCATCCTGATGTGCACCTGGGGGGCTGGACTTCCGTTATTTCTGGAAGTCTTCTGTCTCTGAGAGAGCCTTCTGCAAGGTGGGTAGGCTATACCCTGGGCAGTGGGACATGGGTGCTACTACATTCTCTCACATAGACAGGAAGGATAGATTGGTCTTCTGCAAACCCAAGTGGTTCTGGTTCTGTCTGCTATGGTCCCAACTTGTCTTTCCACAGACACCTATTGCCTCCTCTAGCCTCCTCCAAGATAGCCATGTAGCCCTTTATTCTCAGGGCTCATCAGCTTCCCCATTACACATCACTTCAGTGGCTTCCCAGTCTGGAACTTTACAAGCAATACATGCTCCCCCTTTTTGCTTCCTCCTTACCTGTTTTCACACAATGCAGTCTACAGTGCAGTTCCAGGGCTAGAGCGATAGGTCCAAGAGCAAACTTGCTACTGTTGTTGGAATACAATTGCGATTTTGACAGCTGCCACTATATTACCAACTGAAGTTGCATTGATTGGCAACTGTTTGAGAAGTCAGTGACAGTGCCTTACCCGCAATCCTTGCAAGTAAGTGTGATAAACTTCTGTATCTGTCAATCCAGTAAATGAAAGCTTGTGTCCTGACTTGAAACAGTTTGTCTTTTCCTTATGATGAGAGAGGTGGAGTGTTCTCCAGAGGGTTATGAGCCACTCATGTGTGGGCGTCATTCCCATATTCTGTCTCCTCTCCATTCTGTTTTTATTTCTGTCATGTCATAGGTCTTTTTGATAGAGCTCCTGTCACAGGGGAAGGCTTCTCTGTGACATATTTTGTAAATGTACTTCTGGCACACACACACACACACACACACACACACACACACACACACACACACATATAGTGCCACTGGAAGTTTCTATTTTGACACAATTCAGCCCATCTACCAATACTCCCATGGCATCTGTACTTTCGCTTGCTTACAAAACAGATTTCCCTGCCTTGGTATTTAGGAACACATTCAATTGTAGTCTTTGCATCTTTGTTCAATATAGAATTCACTTTAGTATCAATGATAGAGATCAATTCAGTTGGCCAACCCATGCCTCACAGTTTTTACTGAACCTTCTTCCTGATGATATAAAAAAGACTCCTTGTTAATGTGCTGTCACCTTGCTATGGCTATTCAGCGCTCTCTCTGGAGTCCCTGTTCTACTTTGGAGATTCACCTGACCATTGTGACAGTGACTTCCTGGTGTTTTAAGACTTAATAATGGGGCTGACATAGGATGCTATGATGTTTGATTTAAGGGGTCACTCCTTATTACACTTAGTCTCGGAAATCTCTCGGCTGTCTTATGCTTTCTCTTCATGGATACTCTATTGGGATGACGTGGGATTTGAAGATTAAACAGAACTGATTTTATCAGGATGGACTTCACATTGAAGGCAGAGTGTGATGTTTGTAGAGAATCTTCCTCTCAGAGCTATCATTCGAGGTGCAATGCTGTCTATGTACATCTGTTGTATATATTCCTCTCATGTGATAATCGATTTTGTTTGCAACTGTAAAGATGTCACTTGCATTTCTGAGCTTTTTGTCACTTCAATAAGATGCCTGAAGATGCCAAACAGAAGAGGGATTTGAGGGTTTCAAGTTCAGAAGTTTCAGCCTGCAGTTGAAAGTATATCCCTGGTGACACACTTCCTTCTAACAGCCCAATGGTTGAATTTGCTGATGAGGCTACCGTCTTTGTGGTCTAACCTCTTCACAGTAGCATCAGCAGCTGAAGACCATGCCTGTAACACATGTGAGTGTGTATGTGTGTATGTGTGCTCATGTGCATCTTACCATGCTGCTTTGATGAGTCATTTAGTAATTCATTTCACTCCAGGTGCCTTGGCTGGGTCCTCTAAGGACAGACACAGAGATCCACAGATCCACAGAGGGAGGATCTTCTCGTGGTCTTGGACCATCTACTCACTGTTCCCCTAGGGCCCATGAGACTACTCTGCTATCTCAGAGACATAGTTCAAATATCACCAGACTGACAAACTCTCCTCAGCTTGGCTCAACTCCAGCCTTGCTTCCTGTCTTCTATCTCAGGTGCCTTGCTTTCGGTCTCAGCTTCTCAACCTTGGGCTCACCTTACTTACTTATATGTTCTCAGTGTAGCTGATAGTCTAGAGGTGCAAGGCTCTGGGGCCTAAAACGCTACCTGAACATTTCATATCACATCTAATTGTGATGGATTTTTCTAAAGCAGACCTAGCCAGTGTGTGTGTGTGTGTGTGTGTGTGTGTGTGTGTGTGTGTGTGTGTGTGTAGAAATGGAGGTTTGGAATGGCTTGTCCCCATCTATAGCCACAATAAGATGCAGTTCTAACAACCATGCCCTAATATGAGAAGTTTGGATTCTCTGGTCTCACAACACTTTTCTGACACTCTGCTTCCCTCGAGAAGATGGTATAGCATTCAAGTGCAGAACTGGGTCCTTATGAATGACCTACAGGATTCCAAATGAAGCAACTGTTCTAATTCAAAGACTGATACAGTTGGTATTTTTTTAACCTTTTATTGATTCTCTGTGAATTTCACTCATCCCCCTCATCCCTTCTTATCTACCTTCTGCCCTTGCAATCACCCTCCAAAATAAAATAAAAATAAAATAAATCTCATCGTGGAAGCTGTAGTGTGTCATGGTGTGTCCCGTAGTATTCCCTTTGCTCACACCTCTTTCCTTGGAAATGTTCATTGCACTGAGCCACTGGTCTGGTTCTGGGCCTCTACTACACTACCAATACTGGATCCTCACCTGGACTCTCATCAGATATCCTGCTGTTACCCTATGCCATGGAGATCCTTCAGCATTGGATATGCAGGACCAGCGCCGTCACATAGTTCAGCAGATCACTGATATGTTAGATGTTAGGGTAAGTCAACTCAAAGCCCTGGATCTGGGCCTGAGTAGTGGTTGAGCTCTGCCAGCTCTCTTGTACCCACACTGCCAGGGCCAGCTCCACTGTGCTGCCCAGGCAAGGTGCAGGGCCAGGTCTCCCTTCCACCGAAGGTGGTAAGGGGTGAGGGTGGGTGGCGCGTGCCTCCTGAGTTCATGCCACCTCAAGTCAGCTGAGAGCACAGCCAGCTCTCCTGTGCTTATTATGCCCTCAGGACCAGCACACTTGCATGAGGCCACACCCCTAAGAAATAACCAAGGGTCTTGCTGTTCACAGAGGACATTGGTCCATTTGTAACCAAGGATCAGGTTTACCTAGTACAGAGAGCCCAGTGGACACCAGCTTGCCCAGGCTGAGCGGGAGGCAATACAGCCCTTGCCTATGGAGATGTGCTCTTGGGGAAGCCCCTCTTCTCACCTCTCCATGTTATTTTGTGACATCATTGCCTAGTGCAGGGATAAAGCCCCAACTCCAGCTCTCAAATCCCCATCCCTGAGCTCCACAGGACTCAACATTTGCTCTTAACATCCTGAAAAACTTCAAATTGTATGTTCTTGATTTAGTGGCAGGACACACCACAATGAAGGAGAGTGATCTCCAGGGATCTCAATGACTGTGAGGATGGATGGAACAGGGCTGGCCAAAAGCGGTTTCAAGCAGAACACGGGTATTTATATCTCCTATAGGGGTGTCACTGTGGCTCTGAGCAGCAGGGAAGCAGTGGGGACATAGATGTGACATCCAGTGGGAAGAGAGGAAAATGGGATTTCCCAGGGAGTCTTTGTCCTTGCCAGTCCAAACCTCTTACTAGGCACCAGAAGCAGCAAGAGGAAGAGAGGACACCAAGGTCCTTCTAGGGACCACAGAAGAACTTGTTGACCTTCTCCTTGCCATAGCCTGCCCCATGAGAATGCTGGGCTGCCATTATAGAAAGGTAAAAATCTATTGCACCTATACCAACAGCCTCCAGCAGTGTGGCAGAGATAGATGGTGACATCCCCAGGGTTCAGGGTCCCTCATGATTCTCAGGTAGTCGTGAGAGCTCACTGATGCCAGGGCTACAGGAGGGTTGAAAAGATCTGGCCTATCCTTCAGGACTTGGCTGGAAAGTGGTACTCAGGAAGGCAAAGCCAGACTGGAGTTCTTGCTGGCACCTCGAAAGGCATAAATGATGGTGAGTGTGAGATCAGCTATGTGAAGACCCCCGGCCCCCGTGGGTCCTGGAAAGCCCCTGCAAGGCCATAGTGACTTTGTGTTCTCTGTAAACATTCTGTACACACATAAGACATTACAATAAGTGTTGCCTGCCATTCCCGTAGAGAGCAGTTGGGAGAGACAACACAAAGAACTGTGCTCTAGGGCAGGGGCAGAAGGGGCAGAGCCTCAGTGCTCCGCAAGACTAAGTCTTAGATCTGTCTGGAAAGGTGAAATGTGTGAGAAAGCCGATCTGGGAAAATTCTCACAAGCATATGAAAAATCATGAGGTAGAGAGCCGCTGGGATCAGGACAAGATAAATTTATACCCAGCTTCCCACATTCCAGTGACAAATTTGCTCTCTGGGCGTTGTTGCCTCTGACCTCCTGGTTACCGAGGGGATGACATTAAAGTGGAGAAAACGGCGTATTCTGTTCTATAAATTCAAACAGAGATGACGCGCGCTGCCCACCAAGTATACCTAAGAAATCGTGGGGAAATGTCAAGCATTTTAAGAGAGAGCCGCTGTAAATTCCAGAGCTTGCGAGCGTCTTGAGCGATCTCTGCAGAGGAGAAAGGTCTCTTTGTTCAAGCTCAGCTGACACTCAGCATGTGGAATATTATGAGCTAGAGGAGTCGCAGGAAAGCTGCGGGGAAGAAAACAGGGAGGTGACAACCCAGGAGCTATTGGGATAGAGCAAGCCTCTCCGGGATGGAGGGGCCTGCTTTCTGGGGTTCCTTACCTATTCCTTCCTTCCCAGGTGTATGGTTGCCTAGAAGCCATGGTGTCTTGCTCGGTGTGTATGTACTGTTTCAGAAACAGACAAAGAAGTGTCACATAGGGGACCCACGGAGGAAAAGGCACTGGTGTGCAGAGTGAGGATACTGCTACTGCAGACCACACTGCTGAGAAATCCCCTTGACCAATCTCCATGGGGCACGTGGCCTTGTCTGACATTGTCTGGGTGGGAAGACTCACTAGCTCGGGAAACAGAAAGTAAGAGGAAGGAGAAGAGGCCAGTCAGCAGTCTCTTGGAATTGGTGTTGTTTTGGATTGTATTTATTTTGGGTAGAAAAGGAAGTGAAAGGAGATCTGCAGAGATGGCAGCTTGTTTGATCCTCGGCACACACATTAAAACAAACAAACAGGCCAAGCGCGGCGATGAATGACTATAATCCCGAAGTGCAGCTTGCTGGTCAGCCAGTCTGGTCTACTTGGCAAAATCTAGGCTAGTGAGAGACATTGCCTAAAAAAATAAGGTTATTGGTCCCTGAGGAATGACACTGCGTGTTGTCCTCTGGCTTGGACACACACACACACACACACACACACACACACACACACACACACACACTTGGGGCTGAGGGGAAGAAGTGGGGGGCTCTTCTAAATCTCTAATCTATGAAACAATCCTTTCCTGTTGGTCACAAGTAGCTGAACACAGGCTCCCCACAGTGCCCCGTGTGTCAAGGTGGTGGGGAGGAAATGCTGTTGCTGATTGGGGATATGCAGCAACCTTCTCCTCCATGGCAGATCAATCATTTCACAGCTGATGTTCACAGTGTGGGAGGTTTTTCATCACTGGATGGAGCAGAGAGCAGCAAGGCCACCACTGTCAGCTGCCAGACACACAGTCTCTAAGTCTCTTACAAGTCCTCACTGTCAGTGGGGTCAGTGTGGCTACCACCTCTCTTCAAATCTGACTTTTCACGGGGCCAGAGAAATTCCTGAAGTCTTCCCATGGAACTTAGAGTTCCTGAAGTGATGCTGCACTATTGAACCAGATACGCGCATTGAACTGCAGCCCACTTTCCTAACTTTTACTCAGCCCGGCTTCAGCATCCACTTGGTAGATGGTCACTCACATGTCCAAAGTAGCTGTTGATAATCACAGTGACCTAATGTGCTATCTGCCCTTGCAGTGAGTGCAAAGATTACCCTGTGCATGTGCCTAGTGACCTTGGTTAATACCTTATTCTGTAATAGCAAAATCCTGGTGTCATTGTACATAAGTGGGAAGGAAGAACAGCATAGAGTTTTAAGCATTACAGAGAACTTGAAGCTCAGGCCATGACTCTTCCTTAGTCAGGAGACTATTATGGTGAGGCAACCACAATACTGCTCTCCTCAGGGTCTGAGCTCAGCTTGGGTCTTGCAATGATGAACCACCCATAGTCCTCATTGTCAGAGAAGACCAGAACATTTGAGTTCAGTGCACAAGATAAATCCTCTGGACCAACTATGGGACACACTAGGGAGAGAATGGAGGGGCTGCTGAAACATGGAGATGCCCAAGAAGGTCTCTGAAGATGAATAGTAAGGGAGGAATGCTATCATGTGAAGTTCCTCTCTTCACCAAGCTCCTGCTACAAATGCTCCATTCATGGCTTGTACCACTGCCTTAAAAGTTCTGAAGATATCAGAAAGGGGTGCCTGGTTGGTGGAAGTAGGTCACTGTAGAGACATCTTAGAAGATCATACCCCCAAGTTATAACCCTTTCTCTCCCTCCTAGTCCCACATCAACTGAGGAGGCCATGGACACATACTCTGGTCACTACAGTAAGAGCTGTCCAGCTTTGTATTCTCTACCATTACGGACTGTGAGCCCTGAAACTGTGAGCCAGAATAAATCTTCCCTCTCTTTGGTTGGGTGTTTTGTAACAGTGACTAGACAATGCTCTAACACACACACACATAGACACACACACGAGAGAGAGAGAGAGAGAGAGAGAGAGAGAGAGAGAGAGAGAGAGAGAATGAGATGAGGGAGAAGGGCAGGGATTAAAGGGGAGAGCAGTACTCCTGGGGAACCACAAGGCAGGTGCAAGCCAAGAGGTTGCATGGCAGGAGAGGCCAGGGCCTGAATACCTTTTCTTGCCTTGTTGGTACGAGCCAGGTTCCTTGCCTGTATCTCAAGCCATAGGTGCCACTAGGTTTGGAGGGTCTCCAACTGTCCTATACCTTCTCAGTCTTCCCTTGCAGATAGGAGAAGCCCCTTCTTGCTGAGGTTGACCTGAAGTACCACTGGCTACTCCTTTCCAATCTCTCCCTGAGAGCTCTCATGGCCAAAAGGACTTCCAAGGTCCATGAAGTTAAGAGTCACCTGTGCAAAACGAGAACAAGCAGATGTGACTGGCTTAAGGGAACCAAGACATTTTGTCACACTACTTTTCTCAGGCAAGAGATCAGGGTAAAGGGCTCATAGTTGGGAACCCACTGCATAGTGGGACAGGCTGACCTGAGCTATCTTGCCAGGACCCTGTTGGTCCATTGAGGGCTGAGGCAGGACTGCCTCTTGCAGGCAGATGTTGGGTTCACAGCACTGTGTGGAACCTTCTTTTCACTCCAAGAAAGCTCTCAGATTGCCTGGCACCACAGTTTGTTCTGGTGACAACATGCCTTACAAAGGCTGTCATGGTATTGACCACTAATGGAGGATTTAAGCTTCAGATGGGCAGTGAATGGGGAGCAGAGGTGGTGCAGGGTACCTACCACTGGTGTCCATAGAAGAAGCAGAAGTACAGAGGATGAAGAATAAGAATGTAGCTGACCATAACAGAGGCCATGCCAGCTACTGGAGCCCATAATGCCCATTGGTTCTGATATAGTGACCGCCACTGTTTACTAAATCCACCAGGCATCAGTGAAAGCCTTAGGGAGGAACCAGTCATTGTGAAATATGGTTTCCTTTCCTCTGTATGATGAGGTTAAAGTGAGACAACTGATAAGTCACCACTGGGAATTCCACCAAAGAAGCAGCTGCTTTAATTTGGATATATGAGATGTCTTGAGGTCTGGCCCAACCATACCCCACTAAAGCTGACCATTGCTGTGTCTGCAGCATTAACTTTTCTTATGAATTTCCTTGGGAGCCTTTGAACTAGAAGCCAAATCCCATGAGGAACTATTGTGTAGTTATTCATTTAGGTTGAACTATCCCTTCCTAGAGGAAGACATGTTTGACTCAGGAAGTTCACAAAGCTTAGAAGACTAAGGAGGTCTATCAACAATTGCCAGGGAGGAAGAGAATCCTTAGTGATGTTACCTGCAAATTAAACAGTTATGTACAATGTTAGTTTTGTGACTTGTCACCCCTGCTTGGGTAGGTATCTGTGGTGATGCAGCTTTCTCAGATACCCATATTCCTATAAGCAACGGCACATCTGGAAAAGCTGACTTGGGTGAAATAATTTATTTGGTCTAATACCAATTCCTTCTCTGGGCTGAACAGATATTTGTTTATGCCTTTTCAGGAAAAGTTATAAGGAATGACAAAGATGAGTTTAGGGGAGTAGTGGCATAGACTCTACTCTTGGTGACAAGAAGTACATCTGAGGCTGATCTGCCTGGGGATAGAGTACCTGTGGGCCCAAGCCTGCCATTGCTCTCTTTACCCATGTGGTATGGGATAGTGTGCTTTCTTGCTGTAGTGCCAATTATATGCTCTCTGATATGGTAATAGGACATTAAGCTGAGGCTGAGCCACCTGAGAATGAGGAGTCCTTGGAGGGAATCCCAGAGTAACTTGTCATCCTCTATGCAGTATAGGACAGAATGGCTCATTAGTGAATAGGGTCTGACACTTGCCTCTCATTGATGGAATGCCTCAACAAAGTTCTGATGGACTGGTACAGTGGGGCTTCTTAAGTTTTCTACCCACGGCAGTTTCTACCTGAGTTTTAAATGACTGTTATTGCAACAAAATGGTGGGCAGGGGGGACAAGTTTATCCAACAGAAGATACCCTAACGACCAGTCAGGGAGGAGAGGGACTCCAGAAAGTGGTGCTCCAGGAGCTCAGGGTGGGCTCTCACCTCTGGAGTTCCTCTTGTCTCCTTGATGGGTGCTGTTTGTCTGTTGTAATAAAGTTCGTCATTTTGTTCTCTCCCTCTCCCTTCTCTCTCTGACTGACTCCTCAACAGATAACCTACTTTCAACCCTCTGTAGCTCTCTCTGCTGCTTTGTATCAGGACTCTAAAACTCTCTACCTTCACTCTCCAGCCTTGGCTTTGGCATCCCTTTCTCAGATCTATCACTGTTACTTTCTGTCTGGGATGTTTTGGATCCAAACCTTAACACCCTAGCAGTGGTCATTTGGCATCTTGCACTCAGGATAATAACTTACGTTCTGTCTGGAATGCTATTATCTCTGCAGCCTTCACTCTGGTAGCCCTGAGGGAGGAAGTGGCTGTGTGCACATTCACCTGCCTCTCAGATCTCTGGCTGTTACATGGTCAGTGCTTCCTGGCCATCGCTTTTTAGCGCTTCACTTTCCTGTCTGACGGGGCTCTCTTCAAATATATATAACTCTTTGTACATCCTGCTGAATAAACTCAGTGGTTCTCCTATACAACACTTTTCACCCAAATCCCTTAACACCAATAGAAAGTAGGCAAAAGTATAAAAGATTTATTTTGTAGTAGGCCACAGAGAATTTCATTTTAAGACAAAATTTCAGTTTGCATATAATTTGATCATTGAAGACAAAAGCCAAGCTTCATACTAATGGTATTAGTGAGCTTGCTTACTTTTATATAAAGAAATCCTTCCTGAATATTTTATACTACAGAACATGAAATGCCCTCAATGTTTTTCATGGTTGATTGATGTCTTGATTTTATAATTATTAATGTTGGGAATGTTCTTTCTGATGAATACACTCATGTTCTAAGCACAAGTTAAAATTCATTTAACAATTTCTTATGGAATTCTAGTCATTAATTCCAACCGCAATTGTGAAAACCAAACTGTCTGACAATGCAATACAAAGCTATACTAATTTGGCACATGCTGAGGAATTATGGTAGAAAAATATTGTTTGTTTTCTGTAATTAAACCATTATGTTTCTATAGGAGCAGAAAACCTTTATGTGCATTAAAAGCACTACAATTCATAACATATAATAGTCCTAAACCTAAGACCAGGTATTTCAGACAGTATTTATTGGCATACATGGCAGTATACACTGTGTGAAGTTATCAAGGCCACACCAAAGCCAGGAAATACCATATGGGTGAGCATTGCCAGAGGCACATAAGTTTCATGGCACAGTTGATATTGAATTTATTTTTGGTTATTGTATATTCTGGGACTTTTATTATCAGCATTTTTATAATCATGTTTATTTATGCAACCTGGCTTGAGGTCACAATCCAGCTCAAAAAGCTGTGGAGAGGAAAATATATTGCAACCACAAAATAAGCACACGTGGGGCAGAATTGTAAACAGCCTGTGGTGGCAGGAATGTGGTCTTTTTGTGGGTAATAAGTCAGGAACTAACACTGAACTGTTTTCTTACTGAAAACTTTCTCATCTCAGCAAGGAATTACAATGATTCAAACAAACAAACAAACAAACAAAGGCCCACTGAGAACAAACAAACAAACAAACAAAGGCCCACTGAGAAACTTTCATCTGTACTAGCTTCTGAACTGTCAGGAAAAGGGGAGAAAAGGAGATGTGGTGTTGGCTTAATAGTTCTCACAGTTAGTGGGATAGAAGAGGTTGGTTATAAATTAGACCTTTACTAAAGAGCCCTGCCTGAGATTCAAAAACTTTGAACTTGTGACACTGTGGAAACATAAACCTAAGAATAATAGGGATAGAAGGAAAAAATTCCAAGCTCAAAGGCGCAGAAAATATCTTCAACAAAATTATAGAAGAAAATTTTCTAAACATAAAAGAGATGCCTATAAGCTTGCAAGAAACTTAGCACAAAAATAGAATCAGAAAAGAAAACACCCCTGCCACATAATAATCAAAACACTAAATGTACAGAACAAAGAAAGAATATTAAAAGCTACAAGAGTAAAAGGCAAAGTAACCTATAAAGACAGACCTATCAAAATTACACCTGATTTCTAAACAAAGATTCTAAAATCCAGAAGGTCTTGGGCAGATACCTTGAAGACTCTAAGTGACCACAGATGTTGGCCCAGACTCCAGTACTCAGCAAACTTTTCAATCATCATAGATGGAGAAAACAAGATATTCCATGACAATACCAAATTTAAACAATATCTTTCCACTAATACAGTCCTACAGAAGATGCCAGAAGGAAAACTCCAATTCAAAGAGGGTAACTACACCCAAGAAAACACAAGAAATACATACTATCATGCCAGCCAAACAAAAAGAAGAAAATCACACACACACACACACACACACACACACACACACACACACACACACTACCACCATCAAAATTACAGGAATTAATGATCAGTGGTCATTAATACCTCTCAAAAATTACTAGACTCAATTCCCCAATAAAAAGACACAGGCCAACAGAATAGATGCAAAAACAGGATCCATCATTCTGCTACATGCAAGAAACACTCCTCAGCAATAAATATAGACATTACCTCAGAATAAAGGGCTGGAAAATGTTGTCCAAGCAAACAAATCAGAGAAGCAAGCTGGACTAGCCATTCTAATACTTAATAAAATGCATTTTCAATTCAAAATTAATCAAAAGAGATGGGGAAGAACACTTCATAGTCATAGAAGGAAAAAAAAATCACCAACATGATGTTTCAATTCTGAACATCTATGTCCTAAATGCAAGGGCGTACACATTCATTAAAGAAACATTACTAAAGCTTAAATCATACAAACAACCTTGCACATTGTACTGGCTGGTTTTATGTGTCAACTTGACACAGGCTGCGGTTATCACAGAGAAAGGAGCTTCAGTAGGGGAAGTGCCTCCATGAGATCCAGCTGTGGATTATTTTCTCAATTAGTGATCAAGGGGGAAAGTCTTCTTGTGGGTGGGACCATCTCTGGGCTGGCAATCTTGGGTTCTATAAGAGAGCAGGCTGAGCAAGCCAGGGGAAGCAAGCCCAGTAAGGAACATCTCTCCATGGCCTCTGCATCAGCTCCTGCTTTCTTACCTGCTTGAGTTCCAGTCCTGACTTCCTTGGTAATGAACAACAGTATGGAAGTGTAAGCTGAATAAACCCTTTCCTACCCTGATTTGCTTCTTGGTCATGATGTTTGTGCAGGAATAGAAACCCTGACTAAGACACACATTAATAGTAAGAGACTTCAGCACTCCACTTCACCAATGGATAGGTCAACCAGACAGAAACTAAACAGAAATAATGAAAGTAAGAGGTTGTGTCAGCACTATTTGTTTAAAATGTTGTCTTTTTTGGATGGTTTTAGCTCCCTTGTCAAAGATCAAGTGACCATAGGTGTGTGGGTTCATTTCTGGGTCTTCAATTCTATTCAGCTGATATACCTGTCTGTTGCTGTACCATTACCATGTAGTCAGAATGGCTGAGATAAAAAATTCAGGTGACAGCAGATGCTGGCAAGGATGTGGAGAAAGAGGAACACTCCTCCATTGTTGGTGGGATTGCAAGCTGGTACAACCAATCTGAAAATAAGTCTGGTGGTTCCTCAGAAAATTGGACATAGTACTACCGGAAGATCCAGCAATACCTCTCCTAGGCATATACCCAGAAGATGTTCCAACTTGTAATAAGGACGCATGCTCCACTATGTTCATAGCAGCCTTATTTATAATAGTCAGAAGCTGGAAAGAACTCAGATGTCCCTTAACAGAGGAATGGATACGGAAAATGTGGTACATTTACACAATGGAGTACTACTCAGCAATTAAAAACAATGAACTTATGAAATTCTTAGGCAAATGGATGGATCTGGAGGATATCATCCTGAGTGAGGTAACCCAATCACAAAAGGACACACATGATATGCACTCACTGATAAGTGGATATTAGCCTAGAAACTTAGAATACTCAAGATACAATTTGCAAAACACATGAAACTCAAGAAGAAGGAAGACCAAAGTGTGGATACTTTGTTCCTTCTTAGAATGGGGAACAAAATACCCATGGAAGGAGTTACAGAGACAAAGTTCAGAGCTGAAACGGAAGAAAGGACCAACCAGAGACTGCCCCACCCAGGGATCCATCCCATATACCATCACTGAAGCCAGACACTATTGCATAAGTCAACAAGATTTTGCTGACAGCACCCTCATATAGCTCTCTCTTGTGAGGCTATGCCAGTGCCTGGCAAATACAGAAGTGGATGCTAACAGTCATCTATTAGAAGGAACACAGGGCCCCTAATGAAGGAGCTAGAGAATGTACCCAAGAAGCTAAAGGGGTCTGCAACTCTATAGGAGGATCAACAATATGAACTAACCAGTACCGCCCCTCCTCCCAAGCTGTGTCTCTAGTTGCATATGTGGCAGAGGATGGCCTAGTTGGCCATCAATGGGACTAGAGGCCCTTGATCTTACAAAGATCATATGCCCCATACAGGGGGATGCCAGGGCCATTAAGTGGGAGTGGGCGGGTTGGGGAGCAGGGCAGGGGGAGGGTATAGGGGACTTTCAGGATAGCACTTGAAATATAAATGAAGAAAATATCTAATAAAGAAAAGAAAGTAAGAGGTTATGATTCAAAGGGACCTACCAGATATCTAAGAATATTTTACCCAAACACACACACACAAATAATACCTTCTTCTCAGTACTTCATGGAACATTTTCCAACATTTACCTAATACTCAGTCACAAAGCAAACCTCAATAGATATAAGAAAATTAAAATAACCCCTTGCATTGTATCAGATCACCATGGATTAAAGCTGGCCTTCAACAACAACAGAAACAACAGAAATCTTACAAACTCATGGAAACTGAACAAATCTCTACTCAATGACCTCTTGGTTAAAGAAAAAATAAAGAAGAAGATTAAAGACATTTTAATAATTAGTAAAAATGAAGACGCAGCATACCCTAACTTATGATACACAATGAGAGAAATTAGAGGAGGAAATTTCATGGCACTAAATGCTTTTGTAAAGAAATTTGAGATATCTCATATTAGCAGTGTAACAGCACACTTGAAATTTCTATAACAAACAGAAGAAAACACACCCTAGAGGTATAAACAGCAGGAAAAAAATCCAACAGGGCTGAAATGAATAAATTAGAAACAGAACAATACAATGAATCAATGGAACCAAGAGGTGGTTCTTTGAGAACATCAACAGGATAGACAAATCACTAGACAAACTAACTAAAATCCAGAAAGATAATATTCAAATCAGCATCATTAGAAATGAAAATGGGGGCATAACAATAGACACTGAAGAATTCCAAAGAATCATTAGTTATTACTTAAAAGCCTGTACTCTACAAAATTGGAAAAATTTTAAATTAAATAGATGATTTCCTGAATAGAGGACACTTACCAAAATCAAATCAAGTTCAGGTAAACAATCTAAGTAGTCCTATATCTCCAAAGGAAATAGAAGTATTCATTGAAAGTGTCTAACTAAAAAATTAAATTAAAAAAAAAAAAGCACTGGGCAAGATGTCTTTAGCACAGAGTTCTACCAGGCTTTCAAAGAAGAGATAATGCCAATACTCTTCAAACTGTTCCATAAAATGGAAACAGAAGAAACTTTGTCAAATTCATTCTATGAGCCACAGTTACCCTGATACCTAAACCTCACAAAGACTCAACAAAGACAGACAATTTCAGACCAATTTCCATTATGAAAATTGATGTATAAAAATTCAATAAAATACTTTCAAACTGCATCCAAGAACACATCAAAAACATCATCCAACACAATCAAGTAGGCTTCAGCCCATGGATGCAAGAGTGGTTCAATCTATAAAACACCAAGAAAAAGAAACAAAACAAAACAAAAAACCCAAACAAACAAAAAAAAACAAAAACAATCTACCATGTAGACAAACTGAAAGAAAGAAAAATCCTGATAATCTCATTAGATGCTGAAAAAGTGGACACAATCCAATACCCATTCATGATAAACATCTTGGAGAGATCATGGAGATGAGATACATACCTAAATACAATAGAGGTAATATACAGCAAGCTAATAGGCAATATTAAATAGAGAGTTACTTACAGCAAATACACTAAAACTGGGGACAAGGTAAGGCTGTCCATTCTCTCCCGATCTATTCAACATAGTACTTGAAGTTCTAGGTAGAGCAATAAGACAGCTAACAGGGATCAAGGAGTTAAAAATTGGAAAAGAAGCAGTCAAAGTATTCTTATTTGAAGATGATGTGATAGTCTACACAAGTGACCCCCCAAAAAACTCTACAAGAGAACTCATAAAATTGGTAAACACCCTCAGCAAAATGTCTGAATGCAAAGTTAACTCAAAAAAATCAATAGCTCTCTTTTATACAAATGATCAATGAACCGATGAAGACATTTGTAAAATAACACCATTCATAATAGCCACAAATAATATAAAATATCATGATGTAACTCTAGTCAAGTAAGAAAAAGTCCTGAATGACATGAATTTCAATTTTCTGAAGAAAGAAATTGAAGAAAATATCAGAAGATGGACACATCTTGCATGCTCATAGATGGGTAGAACTAACATAGTTAAAATAGCCATCTTACAAAAAGCAATCTACAGATTCAATACAATTCACATCAACAGCCCAACACAGTACTTTACAGACCTTGAAGGAAAAATTCTCAACTTTATATGAGAAAACAAACAAAAAACCCAGGACAGCTAAAACATTCCTGTACTATAAAAGAACATCTGGAGGTATCATCATTCCTGATTTTAAGCTGTACTACAGAGCTATAGTAATATAAACCATATGTTATTGACCTAAAACCAAACAGATTGATCAAGGGAAGCAAATCAGAGACCTTGAAATAAACCCACACACCCATGGACACTTGATTTTTGACAAAGAAGCCAAAATCATAAAATGGAAAAAAAAAGAAAGCATTTTCAAAAAATAAGGCATGTCTAACTAGATGACTGCATGTAGAGGAATGCA
This sequence comes from Mus minutoides, assembly GCA_902729485.2. Classification (NCBI taxonomy): domain Eukaryota; kingdom Metazoa; phylum Chordata; class Mammalia; order Rodentia; family Muridae; genus Mus; species Mus minutoides. The sequence goes on from LR749544.1 coordinate 2,023,067, forward strand.
AATAGAACCATATCTATCACCCTGCACAAAACTTAAGTCCAAGTGGATCAAAGACCTCATCATAAAACTGGATACACTAAATCTAATAGAACAGAAAGTAGGGCATAGCCTTGCACACATTGGAACAGAACACCAACAGCTAGGGCACTAAGATTAACAATAATAAATAATAAATTGGACCCTATAAAACTGAAAAAGTCCTGAATGGAAATGGACATCATCAACAGGACTAAATGGCAGCCTGCAGAAGGAGAACAAATCTTTATCAACCCTACAACTGACTGAAGGCCAATATCCAGAATAAATAAGAACTTAAGAAGTTAGACACCAACAAACCAAATAAACTAATTTTAAAATGGGATACAGAGCTTAACAGAATTATCAACAGAGGGATCTCTAATTGCTGAGAAATACTTAAAGAAATGTTCAACATCTTTAGTCATCAGGGAAATGCAAATCAAAATAACTCTGAGATTACACTTTATGCCCAGCCGAGTGGCAAACAAACAAAACAAAACAAAACAAAACAAAACAAAAAACAAACAAACCTCAAGTAACAGCACGTGCTGTTGAGGGTGTAGAGCAGGGAACTCTCCTCTATTGCTGGTGGGAGTGCAAACTTGTAAACCACTTTGGAAATCAAGTTGGATTGTTAGACCTGGAGGGAATAGGGACTCTATAAGAAGAGCAACAGAATCAACTAACCTGGACCCCTGGCGTCTGTCAGAGACTGAACCACCAACCAAAGAGCATACATGGACTAGACCTAGGCCCCTGGAACATTTGAAGCAGCTAAGTCTTCATGTGGGTGCCCCAACAACAGGAACAGGGGCTGTCCCTGACTCTGCCTTCATGTGGATCCTCTTCCCCAACTAGGCTGACTTGTTTGGCCTCCATGGGAAAGGATGTGCATGGTCCTTCAGTGACTTGTGCAAAGGGAGGTTGGTGCCCAGGGAGGCCTCCCCTTTATCAGAGGAGAAGGGGAAGGGGAATGGGGGATGTGCCTATGTGAAGGGAAGGGACTTGGAGGAGAGGGGGTTGAGTTCGAGATATAAAGTGAATAAATAAATTAATGTAAATAAAAAATTTTGAACCCAGACAAGCATGGGGAGTCAGGGAGTCAATCTTTCATTGGATAGAAAATAACATTTATGCCTGACTTTATTTTTTTATTTTTTCCAACTTTTATTAGATATTTTCTTCATTTACATTTCAAGTGTTATCCAGAAAGTTCCCTATGCCCTCCCCCCTCCCGGT
>LR749544.1:2024423-2091728 GCA_902729485.2 Mus minutoides
CTCAGGGGGTACTAGTTAGTTCATGTTATTCTTCCACCTATAGGGTTGAAGACCCCTTCAGCTCCTTGGGTACTTTCTCTAGCTCCTTCCTTGGGAACCCTGTGTTCCATCTAATAGCTGACTGTGAGCATCCACCTCCATGTTTGCCAGGCACTGGTATAGTCTCCCACGAGACAGCTATATCCAGGCCCTTTCAGCAATATCTTGCTGGCATATGCTATAGTGTCTATGTTTGGTGTATGCCTGACTTTAAATGCAGAGAGAATGAGGGAAGGAGAGAGAGAGAGAGAGAGAGAGAGAGAGAGAGAGAGAGAGAGAGAGAGAGAGAGAAACTATAATACACAAGTACACAGGGCCTTAGCCATGGACCAGTATTACAAACTGTGAGAATTACACTATCATCTCTTCATGAACTGCTTGAATGGAAAACAATTTACAATAAGAAATAAAAGAACCTCTTATCACCTGGCTCATGAGGCAGTGGACGTGGAGTGTCTGGAAGCAGTATGGGAACCCGGAAAGTGGAGAAACTGAACAGTGCACTCGTCTCTGAAATAAAAGTTGTGTAACCTGAGACAAAGTGAAGGGAGTCAGTCCCCATGGACTCACTTGCAAGAACTACCAGGAACAGTTGGTGCTCTCCAGCTTTGTCCTCATAATCTCAACAATTGAAGAAAATAATAGGCAGACATTACAGTGGGCACGGTGCATGTGAGGGATGGTGTGTGATGCCCAGATCACCTCTCAGACTAGGATTGTATTCTCTATAGTATTTAAAGGGAAGTTAATTCATTAAGGCTCTTGGGACTGGTGTGCGAGTTTAGTGGCTCTCCTGAGCCTCGTGGGATATGACATTTACAAAGCAGGAGCACCTCTGACATATCTCAGTAATCTAGACTGGTGTGGAAACCTGGTCTGCATTCAGGAAGAGACAAGAAAATGGCTCTTGAAAGTGAATGTGATAATGTTTGTGTCATGCTGGAGTTTTCAAAGGGAAAAATGTTGGGCCTGTAAGCTTTGGGAGGTACTAAATCTTGAGCAACAATTCACTAAAGGGATAAAAGGCAGGTAGAAAAAATTATGCTTATTCTCGAGGTCGGAGCCATGTTGGATGAAAACTCCACCCAGCAGTGGTTATTCCTCCTTATGGGTTGTTGGTGGTCAGTCCTTGAGACAGTTCTAAATCAATATTGCTATTGCTGTTACTCTTGGCGGCACTCCAGCACTAGGTGGTAAAATGCTTGATGACATCACATGCTTTGGTCTTAGGCCATGGAATAATTAAACTGAGACTGAGCTGAAGATCTGCAGAGAAATTTTAATCCAGCACTGCGGATGCTCTGGAACACATCCAAAGACCTTCTAGGTCTGTGTGATCTGGCTAGAACGAGGGACCTTTAATCCCTCTGTCTGGAATACTATAAGCTCCCAAGATGACAGTTACCTCTGGCAGGTAAAATTACATTTACAAAGATCCTTCCTTCTTTGCTGGACTTCACAGTGCCAGAAGGTGCTATGCAGGCTTCTGCAAGAGGGGCCTACTGATGCAATGGTGACATGGCCAAGTACAACCAGTTGTTTTCTGGTTGGGTTTAAGGACTTCTTTATAAGAATGCTGAAAGTCAGGGTAAAACTCTGTGACTTCATAGGAGCAATGGAGAGGTTGTTACTATCATTTTGATAAATGGATGTGATATACCCATTAAATTACCTTATAAATATCTGCGTTTGTATTACTTCTACCCTTAGCCTTGGTTGTGGAGGAAAACTATTTCCAGTCTCATAAACAGTCAAACTGCTGATAATAAATGACCATTGCAGCAGAATATTGGTCCACTGCTCAGCCACAAATTGAAGAAATATTCAGACATCTATATTACTCTGTCTAAGACTCAAGAAAAACTGTGGAAGAAAAAAGGGAGAGTCACAGAGAGGTGTAGAATGTTCCATTGTGAACTAAAGCATTACAACCAAGCCAAACTCAGGAGAAACGGGGTCCTGGACCACTAGGGTTACATACTGAGATGTAAAACCTACATTCTTCCTAATGGTGGAGCAGAAAACCACAAGACCACAAAACTCACAAGACTTGTGAATTTTCACAAGTTACACTACCCAGAAAGCCAGCTGAAGGTATATCAACAGCATCAATTACCAGGGGAATGGAGACTCAGGTGGAGCTGCCTGAAAGCTGCAGAGGGAGGGGACTTCAGCGATGAGCCCTCCACACATCGCACCCATGCTGGAGTATAACTTTGTGAAAACATATATGCCTGCACAGTAACACTCCTGTAAGTAACCACAATAAATCCACCAGTTGCCCAATCTGGAGTTGGATAAAAGTGTATGCTTGTTCAGTCATAGGTACTTTATCTGGAGTAAAGAGATTTGTTTATGGTTCCCCAGCAAAAGTTATGTAACAGGAGCGCTGAGATTTTCCACTCTGCATTACTCACAGTGGCCCAAGGAGAAAGGCTGAGTCAGACTTTATGACAGCAGGAGGCAAAGGTCGGCTGTCTCTGCCAGGAAACCTACTGACAGAATCACATGTCAATGTTAGGTCTTGGTTTGTTGAGACGAAGACTCACTGTGCAGCCCTGGCTGGCCTAGAACTCACTGTGTAGGGCAATCTAGCCTTGATTATGAGCAAGATTGATGAGATTTCATATCTCATACAGTCTCCCTGGCCTTGTAAGACCACCCAGAACTCTCCCAGCTTCTTGTTCACAATGCAGTCTGTGGACCTAAGGATGGAATCCACCTTTCTAGAGCTTTAGAGTTCAGCTTCAGGTGGGCACAGTCACAGGATTAGCACCCACAGCTACTAGCTCAGTATAGGTTTTTTGTTTTTTTCTTATTTTGCTAAGATACCAGGGCCTCTTTCTCTGTTTCCACAGGGACTGTAATGAGTATTGTTTTGTTTTATTTTCTGACTTCTGTGGCTGTTGTTCAGTTGAACTTACCATTTTGTTTATTTTGTGCCTGCTACAAGTCATTTTGAAGACCACTGGATAATCCAGAGTGGTCTCTCCTCTTTTCTTCAGTACATCTGCAAAGATCTTCCCACTGTGAGGAAACCTGTTGTGATGGTAATCCAATGACTTTGGATGCTGTAGTGGCTATTCTTGGTTATAAACTTGACTATATCTGGAATTAGCTAAAAATTTAAAACAAGGAGGGAATGCTTGTGAGGAAATTTTGTTTAATTTGAAGTAGGAAGATCCACTTATAATCCAATTCTTTGAAGTAGGAAGAAATGCCTTTAATCCAGATCTTTTGAGCTGGGAAAAGAGAAGCATTTAGTCTGTATGTCCAGTCAGGAAGACACATCTTTAGTTTAGGTCACACCTTCTCCTAAAAGATGATATAAGGACATGGAAGAAGGAAGCTTTTGCTCTTTGCACGCTTGACCTTGGCTTGCTAGCACGTCCATTTTTTCACTGACGTTAGAGCCCACATCTTTGGAATTCCAGTTGAGACATCTAGCCTCGTGGACTGAGCAACTATTATATTCTTGGACTTTCTGCTCACAGCTAGTAGCCATTGTTGGATTGCTGGTCCAGAGTCTTTAAGTCTTTCTAATAAATGTTACAGGCCATTTTGAAGTCCACGAGAGAGACAGAGAGAGAGACAGAGAGAGAGGGAGGGAGAGAGAGAGAGAGAGAGAGAGAGAGAGAGAGAGACTGAACTTTGTTCTACAAGCTCTGTCACTCTAGAGACCCTGACTAATACAAGTGGCGTTGGTCAGCTTACCGGTGGTCTCTGTGCCCCCATCTTCTCTGGGATCTTTTCCTCTAAAGGAAATTTCCACACCTTCCATTCCTCTTATTTGTTTACTAGTTCACGTGTATCAATTTGTTCCCTAACCCTATAGAAATTTACTTCTTGTAATCTGACAACGTGCTAAGATACGCTGTAACTGTCTTCAAGGAGGATTTTTGCTAACAGTGTGTATTTAGCTCGCTAAATTCGAGTACTTGATGTAGTAGCTGTTTGGTAGAGTACCAGTGTCTCCCAAGTTTTGGGACCTTGAACAGATTTCTAAACCTGTTACTTTTGAGTCCTCACTGTAGGACAGCGGTGATTCACCTGTGGGCTGGATCCTCCTTCTTTAGAAGGGCAGCATGGGCTTGGCCATACATCCTTTACCATTTACCCATGAACTCCAGGGATTGCTGATGCACACTGGCTATTGGTGTGCCTGATGGCCGCTGTGCTAAGGCTGCACAGAATTCCTATAGTGAGGCTAAAGAGTGAGAAAGAGCAATCTTCAATGGTGGAGTATTGTCTTCAGACAAATGCACTGACAAAAGGTTTTTGTAAACCTTTTTGTAAACAAATGTAAACAAAAATCTGAGTTCCTTGGCAGTCAGGTGAAGGTGGAAAGAGAAGACTCTCTAAATGTTTCCCATCAGACTGAGGCCAAATACCTGTCAAACACACAGGGAAAGACTGTCTCCATGACACACTACCATTCCTGGTTTAGGGTCCCCCTATCCATTCTGTCTAAGACGCCTAAGGTCACAGAAAGTAATGACAGCTGTTAGCTAGAGCAAGTGTATATCTAGGCTTTTCCCACTGTAACTTAGCACTCACAGGGCACTGTGGCTGTCACTGAGTATCTGGGGTGTGATAGCAATGCTCACTGGCATGGATTTCTTTGTACTGCTTCACAATTTCAGATAGCAGACTCAATTTTCATGTAGACCAGAGATTCAACATGAGATTTTCTTTTCTTTCCTTAAAATGATACATGCTGCTTGTAATGGTAAGGCAGTTATGTGCCGCTTCCGTCGCACATGCAGACGGTGGAGCCATCGTCCTCGCTCCTGGAAATATACTAAGCAAAGGAAACTTACTTGAATGTAGCTTTGAAATTCCACTGAAATGGCCCTGTCAGCCAAATGTTACTTTTTAACTAAGGGGGTGGGGCATGAATGCCCTGGGTAGGGAGGGTTCATGGTAGGATGAGCTGTATGGCAAAAGACTGTATACTACTCAGGAAATTGTTCAATTTAAAACATCAGTTAGATGAAGTGAAAATTCAGCTACTTACTCAGGTGCCAACTCACAGGCTGTGAGCTCATAGTCTCAGCACAGATCTGAAAATTTGGGTGTGCCTATAATCCTTGCACTGGGGAGGGAGAGACACATTCCTGGAGCTCACTAGTCACCTAGCCTGGTCTAATTGGTGAGAAATTTACACCGTGTGAATCTTGTGTATAGAAGCACTTAGACCATGAGGAACTTTCAGTCAAAGCCAGAATTCATGAAGATAGTGTTACCTGTAGGAGAAACTGTGAGGTCAACAGTAACCCAGACCAGGAACTTTGAGATGTGGTCATACATGTGTGAAGTCCTCCAGAAGAGACCACAGCTTGCATGGTGAGTAACACCTTCTGGCAGTCTCAACTCAGACCAGCTTAATTCTGCTCTGTGGCTTTTTGGCATATGCCCACAGGGCAAGCCATGACTTCCTATGTCTACTGGGTCAACGGGGCTGCTGGAATCAGGATACCTTGGAAGAGGAGCTGGGGAGGGAGCCATGGAAAATGCAATTTCCATAATGTGCTCATTCTCTACCCAAGGATACAGTGTGTTATGCAGAATTAAAATCCCACATCTCATAGAAGGGCATAAAAGTCAACCAGTTGGCATGCAGACATATGGGGCTGGAGGTCGCTTTGTGGGTTCTGGTAATTAAAACGATAATCATTTGGAATATCTGCCAAAGGTCTAACTCTAAGTTCACCCAGGAGGCGATGAGTTGACGTCCTTTTTACGACATCTTCCAGCACCCATGGACGCCGTGGCATTTAAACCTCTGACAGCTTGTCTATAGGAAACCCCACTGGTGAAAGATTTATAACTCAACCATAAAAATCCACTCTGAGCTTAAGGTTGGCATGTGAGAACCCTGCTCAGGAGTGAATTAATTGATGAATTTGTCCTTTCCTTCATTAATTTGACTGACAACTTCAAGCATACCCCTTTGAGATGTGTTCTCAACAGATCTCATAAAGCAAGAAACTTTAGGCTTGGCCAATGTCTGTGGTAAGAGTGCACTCACAGGAACTGCCAACACTGTAAGAAGATGTGGGTAGGAAACTGGGTCTCTTTAAGACCCCTGCAAAGCTGGGTAGAGTGGAGGGAGATGGAGACAAACCCTGACCATGATGGGGTCTCCTTTCTGTACCTGTTATGACACCAGGACTCTACCCTCAGCTGTCTCCCCAGGAGGAACACAAAAGGCACCCCATCCATCTTTATGCTCACAGTGTCCCCTCACAAGACTTCGGTCAGCGATGAAGACACTGGAACCAGCAGCTTTCCCATTCACAAAGTTGGAATGGGTGGCACTGTCATGGACCCCAGGGCTGTTGAGCTGTCTAGTGAAAGCCACAAGGAAAAGCAGAAATGGGAAACCATTCAGAAGTATGTATGGAGAGCTCTAGGGGTGTCTGGGGGCTCTGGGGTGATGCCTGACACATATCTGCATGTATTCATGTGACCTACACAGAGGGAAGAGGTGGAGTGTGTGATAGGCCCAGGCACCTTTTTCAGAATCCCATCCCTTTACTCTCCCTTTCAGCAGCACTGGAGTCAGGATTTTGTTGCAGTCCAAAGGCAGGTACCCAGAAGGACATAGGTCTGGGCACAGAGCTACCATTTTCACAGCTTAGAACATCAGAGTACTGAGTCCCCAGCTTCTGTCTACAGCTCCAGGAAAAGGTCTTCATCATTATCAGTAGTTTCCTGGTTACCATACTTGAGAGTCAGGTCCTCTTACCTTGGTCACCTCCTTTGTCTCTGTTTTCCCTAATTCTTTTATACTTTGGGTGGGGGTGTTTGGGGAGGTAAGATAGTGGAGAGATGCCTAGGTGGTGGTGGGATGGGAAAGTGACAGTGGGACATTAACCCTTGAGAATCTGGAGACCTATAATTAATTAAGAAATTGATGATAATGATGATGATGATGACTTTTCTTGCTTAGGTGAAGACAAGTAGACAAAATGGATAGCGTCAAGGCTTCACATATCTGGTAAGTTTAGAGTATTGTGGAAGCTATGGCTCAGTGACACACCTTAAGGTCCCATGTGTATCTGAGGCAGTTCTGACCTTGGAAGTGGGAACACAGATGACCAGTCCATGGTTAGGGAGATGCCTTGGTTCTTTACTCTGGAGGGGATTGCTTCTGCATGTTACCACAGTTTGCACAGAGTGAGAAAGGCTGAGTGCTTGAGGTCACCCGGAGAGGGATAGTCTCATACAATGTCAGCACAGTTGCTTTATCACAGGAAATGTTAGAGATTATGCTGGGCATCAACTAGCTCTGCCTGGGAGACCATGAAGATACCCACAACACACACACACACCCAACACACACAGACACACACACACACCAACACACACAGACACACAGACACACCAACACACACACATACACACACACACACACCAATACACACAGACACACACACACACCAACACACACAGACACACAGACACACCAACACATACATACACCAACACACACATACATACCAACACACACATACATACCAACACACACACACTAACACACACAGACACACACACCAACACACACTAACACACACACACACACACACACAAACACCTGGATTTGTCCTCTGTCCCTCCCTCTCTCCCTCCAGACCTGCTTCTTCCCCTCCCTCTCTGCTCTTTGTTCCCCTTGGTTCTATGAGGGGCCTCCTCAATAGGAGGCCTCTGTTACCTGATCCTCAATATGATCAGTACCAGCCTTGCTCTCCAGGACCCCTAGCCCATCGTCTCCCAGTGGGTGGGATGGTTTTCCATGCCCTTTCTCTTCCCTGAGCATCCTTGAAGATTTTGCTGTCTGCCCCTTGGTCAGTGCTCAGCAGTGAATTTCTGGCCACTGATTCCAGAGAAGGTCTTGTGCTCCACCTGAACTTCTGGAAGCTTCTGAGATAGCCCAGCACCTTACTTTCCCATCTGATTAGTGTGCTCTATTAAACTCTTTCTGAATTATTTCACAGAAAATAAAAAGCACCTGCCCTTCCCCCAGACATGTTTCTCTTACAGCTAATTGTGAGAGAAGTCAATTATCAAAATAGAAGAGCATATTGTTTTGAAAGCAAGTACTTCTTTGTATAAACAGAAATATTTATATAAATATTTTAAGGATTTTTTCCCTAAATACTACCTTATTTTTCTATCTTTATAGAAAAATGCATACATTTTTTCCATGTATTTATGACCAGTTCAAGTATTTCTGAGAAATAAAATACGTCATGCTTAGGACCCTCCCCCAATAACTCATTAGTCTCAGAAATTGTCTTAAAAACAGCCTGCCATTATTTCAGAGTTAAACAGTTAAGCGTTTTTTATACAGGAGCATCAAAACCCAGATATGCTGCAAACACCAAACCTTCTTTTAATGGCTTTCAGATAAAACAATTTATTTATGCAATTAACAACAACATGCAATTTCTAATAATTAGCAGATAATAGTTATCTCCAAAGTACTTTATAAAATTGCCTTTGAACTGCGTTCGTTCTGTGGGGAATCACTGAAAATTGGACTATAAAATTACCAGAAAATGCAGTGCATTAACAAGAATTTTCTGTATCAGTTTCTCTCCAAATTTATGAGCTTGAATATTTGTAAACATTGGGTTTCATAGATGGAAACCTGTCACCTCGCCTTCCTTTTAAGGGAAAAAACACATTGTGCTGTTACAGGATTCTTATTTGATTCTGACTTTACTGTCTCATCTTGTTTTCTCCCTCTCCAGTAAGAAGATATTATATTGCCATTATTTCTTCTTTGAAAATTAAGAAATAACTACAAATATGCAATTTTATGGGTGTGTATCAATCTTTTCTAATTCTCTTTCATAAACAATGCTCTACGTTCAGCAATTGTAAAGTGTTCCTATTAAACTGAACTATCTTTGAAGAAATAACAATAAAAAATATTAAGGAACCGTCTTAATGAGAATCCAGAGGACTTGGAACTGGAAAAAGGTGTTTGGGGGCCACTTCCTCATTTGGGAGAATTTCTCATTGTGTTACGCCACAGAGGGTTGGAGTTTACTGCAGCTGTCTGCGAATGTCACACTGAAGGTGTCTTTCCTTCTTGTTTCTCTTGTTTACATACTACAGTGTCTGCTTTCCTATGACAGTGACAACACAGAGCCATGTTGCTGAGGATCTATCAAAAAGAGGGTTCTCCATCATCATGGAGGCCTGGCTAAAAGCCCCAGCAGCTGAATATGACAGTGACCCCAGAGCCTAGGAGCACAAGACACAGCTCCTCTCCTCCAACAACTCTTGCGGCTCTTTCTGACTTACTAGGACAGTTTCATTCTATGCGTGAAGTGGTGATTTGGGCGTTGCTTAGAAAAGAAAGCAAGCGTAGGGTCCTCAACCTGCATTCCCTGCCTGTCTGACACAGATGGACATTGCCAGCAGAAATGGTTCAGGAGAGGAAGAGGTATGCGTGCTCCATGTTCTGTTGCCCACCCCACCTCTGCCACCTCCCAGAGGCATGCAAATCTTCTTAAAGTGCAGGAGGCTTCCAGCTGTGAATGCTTCTCATGGGCAAACGGCAGCCATGTCTGGGAATGATACCTGTTAGGAAGTTGTACTGCCAAGATGCATCTTCTCCACACATAAGTATCCCTGCCCAAAGATGAGGTCTGGTACCCAGCAAGATTATACAATAAGCTGCTGTCACCTCTTGCTGTATACACAGAGGTCATTGAGAGGAGGCTAGTGGAAACAAGGTTGGTATCTTAGGCGGTGTTCAATTGTTCTGAAGAGATCGTGCAACCATAGCTACGCTTAGAACAAAGAAAACATTCAATTGGAACATGCTTACATCCAGAGGGTTAGTCCATTATTGTCATGGCTGAAAGCATGGTGGCATCCAGGCAGACATGCTGATGGAGAGGTAGCTGAAAGTCCTACATCTGGCTTGGCAAACAGCAGGCAGCAGGTAGAGAGAGACATTGCCTCTGGCTCGGCCATTTTTTTCCAATTTTTATTAGGTATTTTCTTCATTTACGTTTCAAATGTTAACCAGAAATTTCCCCAGACCCTCCCCCATCCCACATCTTGGCCCTGGCGTTCCCCTGTACTGGGGCATATAAAGTCTGCATGGCCGAGGGGCCTCTCTTCCCAATGATGGCCAACTAGGCGGCCATTTTTGAAACCCTAAAGCCCACTCCCAGTGACACATTTCCTACAAAGCCATATCTACTTCAACAAGGCTACACCTTGTTATAGTGCCACTCCCTGGTGACCAAGCATTCAAATATATGAGCTTATGAGAGCCATTCTTATTCAAGGGTCAGGAACCCTTTCTAAAGCATGCATATCATGTACAGAGGTTGCATGGACATTACTGCGTGTGTCTCTTAGTGATGGTCTTGTTTCCAGGCTGGATTTGGACTTTGGTACTTTCCCCTTCTGTGCTGACTCCAAAGGGACTCCTTCCCATGGGCTCAGGGATCACAGCAGAGACTGAGAAAGGCTACGGGCTGGCCCTGTATACCCCCTGCTGCAGTGGTGACCTGAGCTGGCTATTCTCTTAACTAACTCCTAGAGCATGTCAATAGTATCCCTCTAGTAGCCCCTGATCTGAAAAAATGGTCTTATGTAAAAATATTGTTCTTACATATGTAATCATCTAAGAATAGGTTGTACCAGAGCAAGGTGGGCCCTAGTCCATCTTGATAAGACCACAACAATAGGAAGTCGTAGACACATAGGCAGGGAGAAACCAGGATCGGATCACAGAGCATAGAGTCATGAGGAGGGTAATGGCTGCACCCAACTATGCCAAAGAATCATGGGAATCTGTCAGGACCTAGAAGAGGCAGGACCCTGCCCCAGAGGCTCATGGGACATGGCTCTGATCACATCTGGAACTGGGTCTTCCAGGCTGGAGACCTCTGGGAAGAAGCAAGCTCCTGTTGTGGAGCTGCTGCTATTGGAATGGAACTGTGTGCTGTCTCAAGTTACTGTTGAAGATCACGTGACCTTCATGTAGCCTTCTCTCACTCAGGACCATGTGCCCCCATTCAGACTCACTCCAGGGCCTCATTGGTCACCAGGTCCAGATCTCCCTAGGTTAGGGCTCTTGTTATGTGTTTGGCCTCTCTGATCCTAATTCCATGTTGTCTCTTTACTAGGATGCCCTTGGTTGGTCACTGGCTCCTTTCCATACCTTTTCCTGTGGCTCCCCTCAGCAGCCTTTCATCCCTGAAGACCTCTTTCCTACACTACCAGTGGTTCTAGGCTCTGAGACCTCCTGATTATCCATATCTCTGCTCACAGGGTCATTATCTCTCCCAGACCTCAGATGGTCCTCTTCTGATATGTGGCCTTAAAATGACCTTCAGTGCCTATTTTGAAAATATATCTGAGTCTAGTCATCTCCTTATTTGGAAGCCCTCATGGTGGCCCTCAGCAAGGCTGGAAGTTGTTGGGAACATACACACACACACACACACACACACACACACACACACACACACACGTGTATATGAGCATATATATATATATATATATATATATATATATATAGATAGATAGATAGATAGATAGATAGATACACACACACACACACACACACACACACACACACGCACACAGGCTTTTCCCTGAACCTCAGATGCTTAGGTCTATGGACAATCCAGGGACAGTATTCTGTGGCATATATGGATCTTTCATCCACAGTAAGCATCCCTAGAGCCCAGGCTCACCGGTCCCTTCTGGCTCTAGATTCTCTCCTCCTGCTCCTCTCATGGGCTTTTGTTCCTCTAGTAGGTGACTCCTGGAGCTGACAGTGATGCTCCATATATGTCTGAAGTGGCATGCACACTGTCATGAGGGCTGGTGCCTCTGGTTTGCTCTTCTCCTTTCCACTCTGTGCTGGTAGAAATGTCAACTGATTTGTCACCTGTTTTCAAGATTTCTGGTCATCTTTCCAACTGAAGTTGAGGTCCTATGAATGCATGGGTGAATACATTGGAAGCCATATGTGTTTGGATGTTGACCATGAAGATGAGCCACAGGCTCACTCCTGGGCCACCAGAGAAAGAAATATGTATGGCTGGCCACTCGCCAATCTTACATCAGGCTATACAATCTGTTTACACACATTTGACATGGCTGAACACCTCGCCACGCCACACCCATTCACAAGGCACCAGTGCTTGTGTTTTGCTAAGCTGAGCTACTTGCAGGATGGATGTGTGTGTATGTGTGTGTGTGTTTGTGTATTTTAAGCTTTATGAGCAATCAATAAATAGAATTGACAAGGCAGGGCAGAGCCCCTCCAAAGACTAGAAAAGAATGAGAGGTGGCAGAGGTCACCCTGGAGAACCCCACTTCAGCCAGGTATTGTCTGGTGCTTGTCTTTGAGGGCCCCGCTTGCTTGTGTTCATTTCACATAAGAATCACTTCTGGGAAGATCAGCCTGCTCATACTCAGTGAATCCCAAGACATGGGATGCTTCCTTCTGTGATGCCCCTCGTTATTGTGGAATAGGGCCTGAGAAGACAACGGTGAACCCTGCTTTGGCTCATATGAGGTATCATGTTACAGAGTCGGGGGGGGGGGGGTGATCACAGGGAGTAAGAAAATGTAGGCAGGTCGTGCTGAGGTGTGGAGGGTGCTCAGATCTCCATGGGTGTCCAGTCATTTTCGGGTGGAAATCCAGGGTCCTCCGGTGTGACCAAGTCTTTGTTTCTTTACTTCAGAAGCAAATTCTTTAGTTGATTCAAACTGATCTGTACTTTGAAGATTATTGTAGAATCCTTCACTTTTGTGAAGAGCTTATAACTACTATAAATGTATAATTGGCATAAAATGCACAGAGTCACTCTCCAGGGTCGGCAGAGTCAGAACATGACAGGCTCCATGAGGACCTAGCACCAAGAGTGCTGGTGACTGGCTGCTTTGGTAAACTTGTCAACAGCAGAAGGTTTCTTCCAGCTGGCTCCAAGAGATGTATTTGCATCTAAGAATTGGCTTATCAGTGAACTGCTAGTCCCTAAATTGATTTAGGGCAAATTAATCTTTGATTAATTGACCCTAAGTCCAGTCTTCCACTTGAGATTTTTAATTAAACTTTTAATTTTGGTATGATTGTGGATCCACACACAGTTTTAAGATGCAATGCAGACATCTCTGGCATTCTTCCTTTGGTTTCCTCGGGAGTAACTAGTGATAAACCATAGGACAGTTTAAATATCAGACAGTGATAAGCATACAGTCTGGACCCAGGACACCCACCATCCTAGACATCCCATCTCTCCTGAGACCACAGTCTTTGTTATGATTTCCATTGGAGTGATAAAACACCATGACCAATAAACAATTTGGGTAAAAAAAGGTTTATTTGAGCTTACAGTTACATATTACAGATGATTATTGAAAGAAGTCAGGGCAGGAAGTTTGGAATGGAGATGGGTTAGTGAGCTGTGGCTCTGGACTTCCCAAAGGATGCAAAGAACTCTCTTTGTGAATCTCTGGGGAAAGGTGCTGAGGTTTACAGATTATTTGGTTAAAATATTGGATAAAGTTGTATATAGAAGGTGCTGGTCTATCATTTAGGCCATGTTTAGATTGGTTATATTGGGAGGGGGGGAAGGAGAAAGATAAGGGCCCCTAAAGCACTGAAGGAGGAAAGAGTTGACCCTATGATGACTGTAGACAGCCAAAGGGAGAGTATCCAAGCCTGAGTGAGCAAGGCAGTTTCAATTTCATGGTGTACAGAGTAACACTAGACCACTCACTGAAAGCCACTCTGAAGATGGGGCCTTGAATTGAAGAGAACGCAGTTTTAGGTATGTAACCCGGAAAGTTGGGCATGTTGACGGTCATGTCTTCTCTCACAGAGAAGTCATGACACAAACCGACTTCCAATGGGAGAGTCAGAATAATCGACCTTTGCAAAGGATCAGAGCTGTGTTGGAAAGAGATTCATGACCAGAGCCTGTATCTACTTGTCGGTCTGCTAGGGAATTCAAATGTTTGCACAGAGATTTCCCTTCTCTAGCTGTATTTGTTGTGTTTATCTGGCAATGACAGGGGCAGGGAGGCAGACAAGATGGATTGGAAGGCATCTGGCCAGTAATAAAGACAATTTGCAAGACATGATGAGAACCGTGTGTCTCAGGTGTAGAGTTGAATGCTTCACGTGTATGATTTCATGTCCAGTTGCATAATTTCATAGATACATCAAGATCCTAGAGAGATTATTGACAAGGTGTCTCTCATGTGCTGACAGTGAAAAGTCCCAAGAAACAAAGGAACACACAGACTTGCATGCTTCAACATCTGGGTGGGACAGGACGCCTTTCCCAGGTGTCGTCTCTCTGACAGCCGGAAGGACACTCTGACCTCAGACCCTTTAGCATCACTTCTGGGATCGGAAGTGCTTACTCTTTTCCCACCTCTCAATATCATTCTCCTACATAACATTGGGAACAGGCCACTCATGCTATGAAAAGTGAAACATAATTTTTCACATCAGCATTAGTAAAACACTGCTTTCCTGCCATCTTCTGATAACCAAAGGGGTCATTGCTAAGAAAGTGGTTTGGTTGCTTTATGCCAAACCACCTCACATGGCAATTCAAACTTACAAAGATGCAGAAATGTGCTCAGTGCTGGTGAAGAAGGGAATGTAGAACGTTGTCAACATAGAACCTCTTCAGGAGCAGCAGGTGGCATGCCACTGTGCTAACTATCCATGCCTCCTCTTGTGCCTGCCACATTGCTGGGTGGTCACACAGGCAGAGGAGGAAAAATAAACAGAATCACAGATTACATCCAGGATTGTCTTCCTATCAAACTGGGTTCTGGAAATGGGGGGATGCTGTCAGAGTCCAGATAGAACAGAGAATTTTGACTCTGGAGTTGTAATATCACCTGTTAAAACCTAGCTTTCTTCCACTTTGAAAGATCTGCCTGTTTACTCCACGGAAATCCTACTTTACAAGCTCAGGCTAACTCATCTGCCAGGTCATATGCCCAGGTTATGACATCTTTCTATGTTTCTGAAAACCGCTGTGTTACAAGACCATGCACCTGCCTATTCACAAGCCCAGACTGTTGTATTTGCCAACATCATTCTTCTAAGACATCAACCTCAGTTATATCATCTTCTTATGTCACAAATCAGGCTGTTTCATCTGCCAGTCGACATACCTAGTCTAATGTATCTGCCACGTCAAAAGTCCAAACTATGGCATTACATCACAGGCTCAGATTAATGCATGTGCCCTTGTCACAAACACAGGTATCTGCCATGTCAGATGTCTAAGATGTGGCATTGCTTACTTCACATTCTAGATGACAACGTCTGCCTGTGTTATAAAGCGAGGTTATGGCCTATATCTGCCTATATCTCAAACAAGCCCAGACAATGGCATATGCCTATGTCCAAGGATGGGTTAGCACATCTGATTCTTACATCTGCCCATGTCATAAGCACACAGTAAGACACTTATCTATATCACAAGCCCAGAATATTACAGTGTCACAAGTCCAAAATATTGTATCTTCCTATGTCACAAGTCCAGGCTATGGAATGTAACTGTCAGCTTTTCCACTGGTGCTCCATTTCATAAAATGATGACTCTGAGACTTATTATTTGTGAATAAATACCTAGGTCATGTTTTCTACCTTGTAACTTAATTCACTTGTTCATTCTATTCTATGAGTGCCACATGCCTGGTAACCTCTTCTTAGTTTCATGTTTCTGTCTCCTCAGAGTTCAAAGTGAAATCTCTCCCTGTGCCTGACTCTATCGCGGAGTTCCTCTCTCTCCACTGGAACTCTCACCGGAAGTCCCACCTCCTATTTCCTGCCTCAGCCAACAGGCCATCAGCTTTTCATTGAGAGTTTCCATACATTACATAAGCGACTCTCTCTATAATGGAATCGGTCTGTATCATCATCCCATGCTGAGCTATTGGAATGTGTCATAAAGCCAGGCTGAGCAATCTTCCAGGGCAGTCCTGAATTCAGGTGACTGCATGTGCCATGTGATAAATCCAGGTTAATGCATCTCCTCAGGTCACATATCCCGTCTGTTTTACCTACCCATATCACAAGTCCAGACCAAATATCTGCCTATGTACCAAGACCAGATGACTGCATTTCCTAAAGTCACCAGCCATAGGTATCACATCTGCCTCTACCAAAAGCCCAGAATAATGCTTGTGTCTATATCATGAATGATATAGGTATCCACCTATATCAGACTTGGCATTTTCCTATGTCATAAATCTAGCTTACAGCATCCACATATGTCATAAGTCTAGACTATAGCATCTGTCTATGACACATGCAATAACAGGCTATTTCACACACCAAGTCATGGGCACAGACTAAAACATTTGTTTCTGTTACAAGCCTAGACTATTGATACTTGCCTATGTTCAAGACCAGGCATGTATCAGGCAAGTATTTATATTATCTAAGAAGACCTAAGCCTAGTCTATGTCATTTGCCCATGTAACAAGCACAGATTATGGCCTTTTCCCATGTCATAAGTCCAGGCTATGACAACTGCCCATGTGATGGGCTCAGGCTATAGCATCTGCTTGTTACATGAATACAAGCTATTACATATTCAAGATGTGATGCAGGCTTATACATATGTTTATGTCACATGACCAAGCTAATACAACCTCTTACATCACAATCTTAGGCATTTAGACCTGCCTACATGCTTATGTCAGAAGCCCAGGCTATCATATCTGCTTATGTCAGGAGCCTAAACTACAGCATCTGTTTATGTCCCAACCCAGGCTATGATATCTGCAAACTCATAAGCCCTGTCTACTGCACCCACCATTGTCACAAGCCCAGTATAGCATTTTTCTATGTCACAAGCACATGCTCTGACACCTGCCTGTGTCACAAGCCCAGACATTTACACATGTCTATGTCATAAGCCCATATTAATGCATCTGCCTATATCACATCCCCAGGCTATGACATCAACCTATGTTACAAGCATATGCTCTGGTATGCTTGTCAGACTATGTCATATGCATAGGCGAAGCAAGCTACCTTTCATATGAATCTGGGTTACTGTCATGTCATCAATCCAGACTATTGCATCTGCCTGTGCCACAAGCTGGGCTGTCACATCGATCAACGCCACAATTCCAGACTTCTGCATCTGCTTACATCACAAGGTCAGATTATGGCTTCGGGTTATGTCACAAGCCAAGTCTATTATACCTGCCTATGTCCAAGACCAGCCTGCGTCATCTGCAAAGATAGAAGCCCAGTTTGCTGTATCTGCCTGTGTCACAAACACAAATTATGGCAACTGCCCATGTCATAAGTCCAGGGTGTGGCATCAGCATATGTAATGGTCACAGGCAATGACATCAGTGTATGTGAGGGACCCAGTCTATGGAGTCCGCCTCTTATATTAATTCAGGCAATTTCATCTGCACACCATTCAGGATAATGCATCTGTTTGTGTCAAAGAACCAGGCTAATGCAACTGCCCATGTCACATGCCCAGGTGCTTGAATCTTCTTGTGTCACAAGTCTAGATAACAGCACTTTTGTCACAAGACTACACTACAGCATATGCCTCTTGCTTCAAATAAGACCACAGCATCTGCATATGTCATAAGCCCAGATTATGGGATCTGTCTATGTCATAGACACAGACTATGGTATTTTGCAGTATCACAATCCCAGACTATGACATCTTACATTGTCACAAGCCCAGACTATGACATGTGCCCATGTCACAAGCCAAGTCTATGACATCTGCTATCATTACAAACCCAGACTATGACATCTTACAATGTCACAAGCCCAGACTATGACATCTGCCCATGACACAAACCCATACTGTGACATCTTACAGTGTCATAAGCCCATGTTACAGCATCTGCTCATGTCACAAACCCAATCTATTGCATTTGTCAATGTCTAAGCAAAGGTTGTGACATGGGCAAGAGTCATAAGCCTAGTCTTACATACCTGCCTTTGTAATCTGCCTAGACTGTAGCACCTGACATAAGACTGTATACTAGACTGTAGTATGCCATAAGCACATACATGCCTATGTCAGAATCCTATACTATTGCACCTGTCCACACCATAAGCCTATGTTACCACATCTGCTAATGTCATAAACTCAGATTATTGTGTTTGTCTATATCATAATTCCAGGTTCTGGCATCTGCCTATGTAAAAAATTAGGCTATTGTATCTGCAGTGTCACAAGCCCATGGTATGTGCCACATCAAAAGCCCAAGCAAAGGCAAGGCATCAGCCTATGTCCCAAGTCTAGGCTATTTCACCTGCATACATCTTAATCCCAGGCTATATGTCACTAACCCAGACAATTACCCTTGCCTACATCACAAGCTCAGAATGTAGTATCTGCCCAGGTTATAATATCTGTCTGTAACATTAATACAGGCTATTGTATACATCTTGTCATAAATCCAGATTCAGTACATCTACTCTGTCACAAGCCCGGGCAAATGGAACTGCCTATGTCATAAACTCAGGCTTTGATGTCTGCCTTCACTACAGGACCAAGCTAATGGACCTGCCTATATCACAACCTAGACTATTGTACCTGTCTATGTAATAAGCCCAGACAATGGCATCTGTCTATGTCACAGACCCAGCATGTTGCTTCTGCCAAGTCATAAGCCAAGGGTGATGCACCTGTCTACTTCCCAAGCCAACACAGACACAGCCTACTGCATCAGCCTTTGCCTCAAACCAGTGTGAGGCATGTGTCTACATTGCCAAGCCCATGCTAACACGTCTGCCTATTGGATGTGCCAATGTCACAGCCTTGCTTGCTCCTCACTGACTCGGGGACTCACACACTTGGGCCAAAGGCCCTGCTGTTCTCCACAGCAGAATACTGTCTTCTTGCTTTTCAGAAGTTCACATTTAAAACTGCTTCCTCCACATATCCAGAAACTGTTCCTGTTTGAATTGTTCCTATTTTATTGGTCTGATTGGAGTTTTATTTTCTTTTTGCAACTTTCATAGATGTTTGTAGTTTATTTTGATCTTAGTCACTCCCATTACCTTCTTCCTACTATCTCACAATCCATCCCTGAACCTTTTTCTTCTAATCTTTACTATTATTGTTATTATTAGTAGTAGTAGTAATAGTAATTACTATTACCCTGATTTACTAGTGCTATCCAGGTATGCATGGGTATAGGACAATATACCAGGGTATGAACAACTATGCGGCGCGCCTCCCTGCCTCCGTCGACCAGCAAGAAAGACACGCCACCACCGGGATCTTCTCAGTCAGCTTTATTCAGGAGCGCCTTGCTTGTTGATTCCCGGGACCCAGAACAGCAGCAGAGCTGCTGCTTTTATACTCTTTCAGGGAAGGGGAGGGGTTGTCATAGTGGATGCGGATTGGTGCACCAAGCCACACCTCATTTGCATGTGGCCCGTTCATTGGTGCCACAAGCCACAAGCCACACCCATTAGCATTGGTACTACAAGCAGTGCCTCATTAGCATATTTTCCCTTCGGGAGGGGCTACTGCTTGAGGAGGGTCTGAGGAGAGAGCTGCGCATGCGCACTAGGCTCTCCTCCCTGGCAGCCTGCCGGTCCTGCGCCATCTTGTAATGGGGCGGAGCCGCAGGCTCCCCCGGAGCCGCAGGCTTTCCCGGAGCCGCAGGCCCTCCCCGGAGCCGGACGGTCTTCCCGGAGCTCAGGCGGCCTTGCCGGTCAGAGCTCAGGTGGCCCTTCGCCGGTCAGTCAGAGTGCCTCCGCGGCGGCCCCCCCCCCCCCCCCCCCCCCCCCCCCCCCCCCCCCCCCCCCCCCCCCCCCCCCCCCCCCCCCCCCCCCCCCCCCCCCCCCCCCCCCCCCCAGCCCCTTCGCCGCTCAGCGCAGCCGGCTTCCTACACAACTACCCGCTGCCACACCCACAAATGGTGATTTTTTTCTTCCCTGAGAAGTCAGCAGTTGCCGAAAGTACCTCTGCCAGGGCCCAGGACCCAGGACCTCCTTTCCCTCTTAGTTGTATTTTTTCTTTTAAATTGAATATCTATAAAGGCAATTACTTTAAATTTGTGAGAAACACACATAATGTCCTATTTTATTTTCAGAGAAGATAGAAAATGAGTGTTCTCCTAATTCCTTTCAGAAAATAAAGAAAACTGCTTGTAGAATTCTGAAAAATCTTTGAAATTCACAAATACTCTCCTCGGCCAGGCTCACTCACTGTAAAATCTAAAAGGAAGCTGAAGTATACTGTGGCCTACTATTTATAAGAATAAGAGTGGTGCAGAGAATGTGTGTTCAAGTGATCTTTTATAACCAATGCTTAGGTTGAAAAACACAAGCGTCATCTCCAAGTTTTGAATAAAACCCCACATTCATAATTGTTGGTGATCACTGATGAACTGAGCATGGAGTAGCATCTAGAAATTATAGGATGTGAGGAATAGAAAGATAAGTCTTTTAGCTACAACAATCCTAAATGGCAAAAATGAATGTTTTCCCCAGGAGGGTGGAGAAGAGATACCAGGACACCACTTCTTCTTCTTCTTCTTCTTCTTCTTCTTCTTCTTCTTCTTCTTCTTCTTCTTCTTCTTCTTCTTCTTCTTCTTCTTCTTCTTCTTCTTCTTCTTCTTCCTTTTCCTCCTCCTCCTCCTCTTCCTCCTCCTCTTCCTCCTCCTCTTCCTCCTCTTCTTCCTCTTCCTCCTCTTCCTCCTCTTCCTCCTCTCCCTCCTCTTCCTCTTCCTCTCCTCTTCCTCTTCCTCTTCCTCTTCCTCTTCCTCTTCCTCTTCCTCTTCCTCTTCCTCTTCCTCTTCTTCTTCTTCTTCTTCTTCTTCTTCTTCTTCTTCTTCTTCTTCTTCGTTTAATTGTATAGCCCTGGCTGTCCTGGAACTCACTTTGTAGACCAGGATGGCCTTGAACTCAGAAATCTGCCTGCCTCTGCCTCCCGAGTGCTGGGATTAAAAGTGTGTGCCACCATTGCCTGGCCCAGGACACTACTTTAAGGCGGTTTTCCCTCCATGGCATTACCGATATCTGGGCAGAATAGGTATCTGTAGTAAGGCTTCCTTGGGGACCATAGGATGAGAAGTGGCCTCCCCAGTTCCCTCTCACAGATGCCCAGAGCACTACCTGTCCCAATAGTAACAACCAGCAACGCCCTGCAGATGTGATCAAATGTCCCCAGGGCACAGGGTTTTCCATGTGTGTCCCCAGGCACAGGACTCCCGAAGTGGAGTCACAGAGCCCTAAAAAAATACTCGAGAAAATACCTAAGTTCAAGATTGCAGCACCAGGAGGACTCCTGCAGCCATGGTAACCATAGAGTCTGAAATACAGCCTGTGAGCAGGGGAAGTGACTTTAGCATGGCTTGATGTTAAATCATGCAGAGCACAGTTATGCTGGTGGGCAACTCTGGCTGTAGCATTTAGTCTACTACTCCACTCCCGAGAATCATAAAGTTGCTCATCGGACTGTATTCACCCTCACCACTGTGCTCTGTACTTCAAAACATTGGGGGTCATTCAAGGGAGAGCACTACAAGACCATAGGGGCTTTCCTAGGGTGCTTGTCCCAGACAAGGAGACTTGAGGCATGTAGGGGTCAGAGTCACAGTATCTGTGAGTGTGGTTCCTGCCATGACTGCCCCTGTTTCTTCACATAGAACACCACTGCCAGGCAAGACCCATCCTGTGGGAAATCATGAACCTGGCTTATGGTAGTACACTTTACTGGTCTTGGGATCTTCCCTATGCCACCCACTTTTGCTTAGAATGGCAAAGCATCCTATTGCATGAGCTCATGCATCCATTCCCAAAGCTCTCTCCTGCATTGATGTTACTCACACTGCTTCACCGAGTCAAAGTCAGGCTGAGGATGGCTGAGGATGGCTGAGGATGGCTGAGGATGGCTGAGGATGGCTGAGGATGGCTGAGGATGGCTGAGGATGACTGAAGATGGCTGAGGAGAATGAGGTACAAGGCAGGAGAGAGGCTCATTCTCACCTTTCAATGCACAAACCTGACTGTTTGGCAACTTGAATGTGACATGTGGCTTATCTGTCCATTTGACATGTCTAATGGAGGAACAAGTGTGTTTATGGTCTTCCGAGGATAACCAGGCTCTGAGGTTCATTTACACCACATTTGCCAAGTTGTTTTAGTCACTCTGCCATATTCTGTCTTCTGTAAGTGACAGAAAATGAACACCAAGTTTTTATGGTTCTGGAAGCCAGCCATGTGGTAAAAGTAGAGGTCCTCTCTGTCCCATGCTCTCTCCACACCATCCATTTGATGACTTGATCTTCTTTAAAGAGTGATAGAAAGCCACAACCCTAAGGAGCCAAGCATCACGAGGTCTGTGCCATAAGGACCACAGTGAGCTATCCCCAGTTCTCTTGAGAGCCAGATGAAGGCAGCTGCACATAGAGTTCTCTTTCAGGCACTGAATCAGGACAGAGTTCAGCATCTCACAAGAGAACCTTTCTCTTAGGTGTCAGGTTTCAACTCTTGCACATATTCATGGTAGTCTTCCAAAATAAAGGGGTACATCATCTGATCAAGTATCCAGTTCCTTTGTATCAGGAAAAGTGTGCTCTCTGCCCTTCCTTCATTCTCTTCCTATAGATTGGCTGTCTTCCTTTCTCTCCCTGTCTTCCTCCCTTCCTTCTTGTTCTCCTTTTTCTTAACTCCAAAGTTCTCATCTCTGTTGGTTAAAACATCAGTGTGTAGATAAATTCTTTCACAGGAACTGCTCCAACACAGTATTCTTTTAGACAAGTTTTCTCTGGGGACATGTATAAGTGTCCAAAGAAGTTGCATTTTATTGCATGTTCCATTATGAAGCCAAATCCCACAGGCAGCTCTGACTACGCACACAACCATTGGGCTTCATGATTATCTATTCTAGATCAATGTAAGCTTGGGCATTTTAATGGATGTTGGCTTTCTATTCAAGCTAGAGAGTAGGTGGGCATGTGTTTCAAACATACTCCATATTGTCTCTTGGTGACCACTTCATCCATTTGTTTTAGGTTGAGAAATATTTGTGAAATACAGCATACATTACTCATTGCTTCTTATGTGAAAGATTTATCTATTTTATTTATATTGGTGTTCTTGCCTGCATATGTGTCTATGTACTAATTTTATGTAGAGTCCCAGGAGGCTACAAGAGGTCAGAGTCCCTTGGACTGGAGTTAAAGACATTAATAGCTGACATATGGGTGCTAGAAACTGAACTGGAGTCCTCTGGAAGAGCAACAATGTTATTTACTATTGAGCCATCTCTCCAGCGTACATGTGGCTTAAAAATACAAAACATTGGCTTTCTTAATTTTCCAAGTCTCTAATTATTTGTAGTTTGATATAAAGTGGTCTCTGATCCTGAAATAGAAATCCCATGTTATTATGATGAGAATTTATTTATGAACACATGCCTAAGACATCTTAGTAAAGACCCGACATTCATCATCCTATCGCTGCCAAGGTTAATGGTTATTAATGTTTTTTCCTTGCTCTATTTACCCAAGTACTTTTCATTTCTGCAGTGCCTGCCCTTATTTTGAAGCAATCTTTCCACTGCACCCTAACGCAGTCATTTGATAACCCTGTACTTTACTTTGGCCTCTATTGAGTACTATATAGGCGTATATTTACTTGAAACAATGTATTTTGTCTAATGTAATACAGTTAGAAACGCAATTCCTTTGGATTCCAATGACCTCAGGCAGGTTTCCAAGGAAAATCAAAGGCGGAAGTGGCCTGACCCCAGGTCAACACTGCTTACTGGTCAGAGGCTGTAGATGTTCCATGGAAACTAGCTAGGGTAGAAAATAAGACACCTCTATGTCAGGGGATGTTCATCCTGCACCAGGTTAAGTCACCTTCTTACCTTGTTTCATCCTAACTGCCAGGCATGTGAAGGCATTTGGCATGCAGAGACAAAAGAAGACATGGATCACCCCTGAGACTTACAGGCCATCAACGTGGAAAGAAACTGGTCACTACTTAAATACGAAAGCCAGATAATCTGCCCAGATTTTAAATACATTCATTCATTCATTCATTCATTCATCTATATTGGAAGTGTCTTCACTTTATTCAATATACCTGAGAGATCGAATTTTTATGTAGTACAGAGGTTAATCCTCTTCTTAGTTTCAAACATCCTTTAGGACATGAAAAAGTATAGAGTAGGGGCTTCTTCAGAGCTCTGTCATTTTCAGTTGTCTTAAGTTGCACAGCTCTACCCTCAGTTTCCATGTGCAGATGCAAGCTTAGAGATCTCAGATGCAGACATATGTCTACATTTGTCTTTTCAGTCTAATTCGATTTATGAATTTGAGTTATGCAGATAGCTAGGTTATTTCCTCTTTCCTTGGAAACTGAATGTCCCCACATTACACTGCTCCATGGAATCTTCTCCGGGAAGCCTACACATTACACTGCACATTAGTGCACATGCTGGCACAAGGCAATTGATGAATTCAACCTCAAATTTATCTTTGGTGTGGTATTTTTTTATTAGATATTTTCTTAATTTACATTTCAAATGCTATTCCGAAAGTCCCCTCCCCCTCCCCCTCCCTGCTCCCCTGCCCACCCACTCCCACTTCTTGGCCCTGGCATTCCCCTGTATTGGGGCATGTAAAGATTGCAGTACCAAGGGGCCTCTCCTCCAAATGATGGCTGACCAGGCCATCTTCTGTTACATATGATGAACAATCACAGAACAGAAGAGACTGGAAGATAAGGAGAAGTTTCCCCAGCAGCATCCCTGGATGCTCAGGTTAAAACCTTCCTAGCATCTTGTAGTGGAGTGAATACATAATGCACACATTAGAGAGCCACACCTGCAGGTGACATGGTGTCCAAGGACACTGATGATGTAATGTGGGTTGAAAATGGGTGCCACAATTTTCAGGACCACCTCTTGAACTTTTCATGTGTATACACTTACTATATATGTGTATGTGTATATGTATATGCATATATATATTATATTTAAGTATATATTCATTTACTGTATATATTTGTGTGTGTGAATGAGTTGTGAATGTGTTGTTGCACTACATAGGCAGAGAGGCAAGAGGACTGTCATGAGTTCAAGGCCTGGATGCACTACACAGTGTGAGATGCTATGTCAGAAGTCACCCAAAACGACACTAAGTAATCAGAACCGAGAAGAACACCATGGTGGTACTAAACGGCCAATGCAACACTCGATGTGTGTGGTCTCTTCCGTGATACTTTTCTTGAAAACACTGAGTCTGCATGGCTGTGTGGCTCTCCATCTCTCTCTGTGCTGCTGGAGACTGGTGGCTGTTCCCTGCTGCAACTAGATGTGGAGAATTTCTAAGGAGGAGTTCTGTCTCTGTTACCTCTACCCTCTGTGAAAGGGGGCCCCCTGGATCAGCCGTGCAGGGACCGCAATTCTTAGGAAGTCTTCGGCACTCACTTGCCCATGCTATGGAAGCCTGGAAGGAATGTCTGGAGAGCTCTCATAGGAATGGGAGTGGCCCAAGGAAAAGAAAGGCAGAGGCAGTCATAGCCCATGGCTGGAAGTCAGTAACTGGCTTCAAGGGGTGGTGATGTCAAAGGAAACAGGAGTCTATCCCAGAGCCAGTCATAAGAGTTGCCTGGACCATGCTTGGATGAGCCAGTGGGGGTCAATGCATGCAGGAGAGATTCATGTCCTGTGAGAGCAGCACCCCTCCACTAACAGCTAGCAAAACATTTTTCTTCTTCCTTTTCACCTAGTCTCAGATAATTTTTAAATTCCCTGATTACAAGTTATTCTTCTGAGAGAGAATTAATGATCAAATAAAGCACGAAAGGAACTTCTTCCACTTAAAGCTACTCGCTGCCAACGTCACACTCCGTATTCTGTCACCTGTTTCTCGGTGCACACTTTGACCTGATGACAGATAATTATGTCCCGTGGCACTTAATACACACGAGCTTTCCTGTGTTGTTAGTGATGTCCCCAGGATGTAGATATCTGTGTGAGTGTGTGCATGTGTATGTGTTACCTGTTTGTGTGTGCATGCGTGCCTGTGTGTATGTGTGTGTGTATGTATGTGTGTGAATGTGTGTGCGTGTGCGTGTGTGTGTGTGTGTGTGTGTGTGAATAGCGAGGCAGGAGATTGATACTGCATGGCTTTACCTCCATTCACCTTATTTTTTGAAACAAGTTCTTTTGTTGAACCTGGTTTCTGCCTCTTTTGCTAGATGGATTGTAAGCTCAAAGGTTTGCCTATGTTGACCTGCCCAATCCTGGAATTATAGGCACATACTTCCATGCTTGACATTTTAACTGGAGCTCAAGGTATCAAATTCATTATAACCTGTGCCCTATGCTTTCACGGGAGAGCACTTTACCCACTGAGCAGGCTTTCTTCTAAGTCCCCTGCATTTGTAGTGTCTTAAAATATCCCAAACAGGACTCATCACACAGTGGTGTGTTAGGCTGTAGATGAAGTATCTTTTCTAGCAGGGCTCTAATGGTGGGAAAAGGTGGGTATGTCCTCTGTGGGTTTGGTGGAGGTCCTTATTGTTCCAGCCTTTGAAGAATACCTGACCACGTGGCCATTATGAGACTAAATAGGTTCATACACAATCAAAGTCAATTAAACATGATTGATCTGTGCAACTAGGAAGTAACTAAACACCAAGAACAACTTGACTCGGGCTTTAATTTAGGTTTTGCAAATGAGAGTGGGCCAATAGGAACATTGATGCAAAGATGGAGGAGGAGTAAAGCCAGCCCCAGGACTCTGCGGCATCTACCGCTAAGCAGCATGAGCGATTGGGACACCAAGTAAATGAAATTGACGGGTCTTAACAACAGAATCGAAGTCTGAATGGGACAACAGATCAAAGCCCAATGCCATGCTGCTGAAATTCCACACCTCAGACACCAAGGGTCCTGACTGTTGGGGGGAAGAAAGCAGCAACCAAAACAAAAGCAGCCATTCTCTACTCTGAACGTCACCTTTCCTGCGGCGGACTGTTATGTCCACATCAGATTATCATGTACATTGAAGATAGAATTGCTCTGAAGTTAAAGCCATGTGATGATTCACAGGAACTGTGTGTCTCCGTTGGGACTGATTGTGAGTTAGATGGATATGTATCCACCCTCCTTTCACCTTGAATAATGAAGCCCTCTGTTTCCACGCTTACCTTTTAGGAATAGGGAAAAGAAAGAGTTCATCTTCTCTCTTTCTTCCCATTGTTCTTTGGAGGTGTGTGTGTGTGCACATGTGCACTTCTCACATGTATACAACTATGCTCACTACTGGTGTGAGAGCTAGAAGTTGGTATCTGTTGAGCTGATTTTCTCAGTTGTTCTCCACCTCTTCTTTGAGATAGGGTGTCTCAACAAATTTAGAGTTTTATATATATATATATATATATATATATATATATATATATATATATATATATATATATATATATATCCCATTGAGATTGCAACCACAGCAGAAGGAATAGGCCATCTTAGTCAGGGTTTCTATTCCTGGACAAAACATCATGACCAAGAAGCAGTTGGGGAGGAAAGGGTTTATTCAGATTACATTTCCACACTGCTGTTATCACCAAAGAAAGTCAAGACTAGAACTCAAGCAGGTCAAAAAGCAGGAGCTGATGCAGAGGCCATGGAGGGATGTTCTTTACTGGATTGCTTCCCCTGGCTTGCTCAGCCTGCTCTCTTATAGAACCAAGACCACCAGCCCAGAGATGGTCCCACCCACAAGGGACCTTTTCCCCTTGATCACTAATTGAGAAAATACCCCACAGCTGGATCTCATGGAGGTACTTCCCCAACTGAAGCTCCTTTCTCTGTGATAACCCAGCTGTGTCAAGTTGACACATAAAACCAGCCAGTACAGGCCCCTAGCACAGATCACTCTGGAGGAGTTGAGGGCAACTTGTCACCCATCTTCCAGGCCTCAGTTAGTTAGGATGCCAGGACATCAGTCACAGAGCCCATCTGACGCGCTTGGGAACAATCAAGGCTGAGAGCACCAAGCAGCCTAGGCCCATAGCTTCCTCCTGAATAGGGTCATGGAACGAGGCAGTGAAGTAAGATTCGTCGAGCAGAGTCTCCAGCATGGTTTGCAGTGGCACTGAGGGGGAGCTGCGTGTTCCA
Organism: Mus minutoides; assembly: GCA_902729485.2. Classification (NCBI taxonomy): domain Eukaryota; kingdom Metazoa; phylum Chordata; class Mammalia; order Rodentia; family Muridae; genus Mus; species Mus minutoides. The sequence continues at coordinate 2,052,626 of LR749544.1, forward strand.
GAGTTTTATTCAAGAGGAGCATTGTGTAGTCTAGGAGGAACCAAGGGAGCAAGAATGAAGCGTGAGTGTGTAAAGGCACTCAGCAGCTGGTGTCAGCCACTTCCTGAGTAAAGGCTCTGGGCTGTCAGGATACAGGGCACTTCCAGTCTCAGATTCTAGATGAGCTCCAGTGTTGCATGTACTCGGGCCATCTCACTATGTCATCCATCCATCCATCCATCCATCCATCCATCCATCCGTCCATCTGTCCATCCGTCTCTTCTCCCCTCTCCTCCTTTCCTCCCATCCTTTTCCTCTCTTCTCGTGACTCAGACACACACGGTTCTGACATGCACACCTTGTTCTAGGTCACTTGGGAGCAGAGGACTTTCCTTCTACGGCTACATCTCTGTAGGAGCAGTGGGTTGACCCCAGACACATCACACCTGAAGCCTCCTCACCTGCATGGCAAACACATGCAGTAGAAAACAAAACCACCATGGAAGGGAAAAACGATCAGATGTATGGCCTAAGCAGCTGTTTTAATCTGATGGATTTCGTTCTATACTGATTTATTCAGAGTTCTATTCACATGGTAGTGCATTTATTTATAGATAACACTTTTCCGCAGTGATGTTTAAGGACCAGGATAAGTGAATATTCAGCAGAATATTTATGAAGTTGTGTTTTCTTTTTTTCTCCTCTGGAATAATAGAACCACATTCCCTTTGTCACAATCCCATGTTTCTCTATAGTCATTCTCATTACCAATGAGTACCATTCATTTACATATACATTTAAACTAATATAGTCTCACGGGAGTGGCAGGAAATACAATAAATCAAGCAATATTATCCTATTTCATAAAAGAAAAAAAAAGCCACTTGGTGACAGGGCAGGCTGTCAGCAAACTTGGAGGAAGAAGGTTGGTTTGGGGACATTGAATTCTTGTATCACGTACTGGATATCACCAAATTTCTCACTCTTGGCCCTGGGTGACACTGTGGCTGGTCTCACTCTCTGGAAACATAGGAGGGCTAAGTTGGAAGTCTTCATTACTCAAAGCATCTACATTAGGTGCTCTAGGGCCACTGTATCTTACTGTACCATAGACTCCAAGACTGCTCTGAAGAATCCAGAGAGTTCAAAGAGGTCAAATGTTTAATTGAAATGGAATATTTAAGCTAAATTGCTCATGCACTACTTCAATATTATTGAAGTCCTAATAAATACATTAAAAGACTGTTAGCGAAAGTGCTTCCTGCTGAAGAATGATCCCGTGAAGGGCATCATTAGCCCACTCTGTAATACACAGGGAATGTTGTTTCAACCTAATTAAATGCCGTGCATTTTTGATGGCACTTAACAATATGTGGTTAATTACTATATGCAGGGTTTGTTCTATAGCATTAATTATGATGAACTCATTGGCTTTCAGAAGGATGAGGGTACAGTGACTTGGGAGGTGCCCTGCCTCCCATGGTTTATTCAGATGAAGAGTTAAGTGGATAAACTTCAGAGCTCTCTATGAGAAATGAAGATTTTTTTTCAGACCTGAGTGAGAAAATGTGAATTATGGAAAAAAAATCACTGTAGATGTTTTTATAGAATTGGCATAAAAGCTGTGGTTGTTTAAATCGCTGTGAGAAATTCAAGGATAAACTGATACTGGGACTGGTTGCTGGGTTAATGGAAGGAGTTTCTGATCCTGAAAATGAGGTCCCCATGGACTGTTTTCTCCATGTGTCTTCTGACCCCTTCTGCAGTGACTAAAATTTGGGCCAATAAATGAGCTCCTGGAGTCCAGCTCAATCCAGACCTTTGAGGAGTCAGAACACTTGTGCATTCTGACTTGGTGTGTGGGTTCTGGGCACTAACAGTGGAATGGTGAGGTCATCCCAAATTTCAGTAGTGGTTGAAAAACTCGTACACAGTTTCTGTGGTGCTGGGATTGAACCTAGGGTCTTCTGTGTTCTAGTAAAGCACAAAGTCAATTGAACTGTGTTGTGGCCTTCTGGCCTGATGTATTTCCACAAAGGCAAGAACTTAGGATGGAAGAAGAGCGGGCCTCTCAAAGCCAGAGCTCAAATGAATCAAGGTCACTGCCTGGAGGTTCGGTCTCTGCCAGAGGCTGGTGTTGGAGCAGCCATTGATCACAAACAGAACTGTAAGACTAGCTGGAGATGAACCAATACATGCCCTTTGTGTCTCATAGCTCTTCTCTCCTTCTTTGAAGTGTTCTCCCGAAGCTGTAGACAGAAACCTTGTCCAGTCCTGCTGGTGAGGTACAAAGGTCAAGGTGGGCTACACAGTGGATGCTAGGAAAATGTGGTCAGTGTCAAGGGTCTGGGAGATGAAGTGTGTGTGTGTGTGTGTGTGTGTGTGTGTGTGTGTGTGTGTGTTGGGGGCAAGTCAATGGTAGCTTCTGCAGGAGAGGTGACAGAGGTACCTGCCATTTGCAGAGCACAGAGGAGTAAGAAGATTAAGGTGTCCAGAGAGATTTGCCCAAACATTCAAGTCCTCCATCCATGTGTGGCTGGAAATCAGTCTTCACTTTGCATAGTCCTGTAGTATTTAAAGAAAGAGTTTTCAGGTGTCATGTTTAACTTTTCTGGACCCTCACCTGTTCCTAGTTTCTTTGAGAGTTATATTATCTTGAAAGGTCTACCAGTCTTTCCCATACTGAGTTTCCATCTTTAGGAAGGGGGTCTCCTGTCTTTGCCTCCCAACTTGTTGATAAAAATGCTGGAATTGCAGACACACACCTAACATGTCTAGCCTTTATGTCTGTTCTTGGGGTCTTAGCTCTGGTTCCTACGCTTAGTGGAACTTTTTACCTGCTATATATATTCTCAGTTCTCCTTTTCAACATTATGGAGAAGATATATTAATGCCAGGGAGAGGTGGTGGCCTGAGATGTTAATTATGATAAAGCTACAAGCACAGTTGAGTTTTAGGGCTTCCACGGCAGGTCTGAGTCAAGTGGAAGTCCCCCTCCATGGGAGGGCACTTTATAACCATTGCTCAGCCTTATATAGAACACAGTAGTCACTCAACTTTGAGGCTTTTGTTGTGTGGAGGTGGAGGAGAGTTAAGCAAAACTCTGATACACACAAAATTTCTTACATTTTACTTTTTAAGTTCACAAATGATCTTTTACTACATGCATAACTTGGTCTCTCTCTCTCTCCCTCTCTCTTTCCTTCTTTCTGTAAAATAGCCATCACAATTCAGTAATTCTTGGTGGAATAAGAACTTGCCCTCATGAGTAAGACTGCAGCAGTCAGTACGGGATATTTCCTTCTAAGCATGGACTTCTATACTTTCCTTACACAGGTCCCAGCAGCCCATAATTGTTATAGCTCATGTCCCCTCAGCAGAAGCACAGAAGTTCCATGTAGGTATGAAGACATCTGCCTTCCTATCAATGGTGATGGAGCAGGAGATCCCATGACAGATTCTGTTTATGTCTAGAGTATGGGCTGAGAGATACTTAGATAGCCTTCATGAGTGGTAAGGCAAGCTGTGGATATCTACCCTAGCTAGGTCTCCATGATCTCAAAGACACCCCACCCTGTGGCTACATGTGCATAAAATTAATCCATGCATTGCTTTTCCTTTAGAAAGTTTCTTACTTTGAAGGATCATCAACAAGTTGTTCGTGCCTTTCTCTGACCCCATCCATTGAGCGGGTTAGGTATTAAAGTCAAATTGTTCCAAGCTTTGCGTTTTTATGCAAGAAATTGATAAGACTCCGAGAGGCTGCAAGAAGCCTGTGAGTTGATACATGGAATGGAATCACCTACGTAGATGAAGGCGGTGCCCTTTGGAAGTATCTTCCAGCTACCAATGATAATAGCCTAGGTGGGATGTACTTGGGAAGGAGGATATGAAAACAGCACACGCAACAGTGGATTAATTGCCCATCCAAGAGTTTTATTTGTGAATGTTCATTGTATACCCTGTTTAGTTTCAAAAAGACCCTACAGACTCCACAGAAAACTCTCAGAATTAATAAACACTTTCATCCAAGCAGTGGAATACCCCAAACAAAACAGAAACAGAAAATCAGTAACCTTTCTATATTCCAGTATGAATGTGCTAAGAGAGAGGGCTGAGAACCATCTCATTCACAGTAACTACAAAAATAGCTCAGAATAAATGTAGCCAAGGAAGTAGCAGACTTCATGAATGAAAATTAATACTGAAGAAAGAAACTGAAAAAGCCACTAGAAGTTGGTGGGACGTCCCATGCTTACAGATGGGCAGAATTAATATGTGGAGTTGGCTGTATGACCACAATCTACTGATTTAATATAATCTTTAAAAGTCCAAAAGTGTTCTTAACAGAAATAGATGAAACATCCTAAAATTCACATGGAAACACTAAAGCAGACTTGTAGAACAAATGAACAGAATGGAGGGTGCATAGATATTTCTATGCAAATACAACATCTGAATTTTGACAAAGATGCTAAAACATCCATTGGTGAAAAGACAGCCTCATTTAAATGTGAATTTTGTCCAATGTTTTTAATCACTAGTTTTCTTAAGGTTTCCATACACCCAGGGGAAATAAGGAATATGCGAATCCGTGAAGTTTCCTGTATGCCAATATAAGCAATTGTGAAGCTGAAAATAGGAAAGGGACACATAAGGGTTGGGGCACAGGCTGTCCTGATGAAAACCTGTGTCAACTTGAGCTGACAGCTTGCCTGGCCATTAATGTTCCTAGCAAGCTTAGAATACACAGATTAGGAGAGGTGGTTAAAACCTGGAGCAGAAGAGGCCCAGGGAACTCGGGTTGACAGTGCTGGAATGAACACAGAAGATGCTTGTATCAAAGTAAGGCACACCAAAACACATCTCTAGCATTAGTGAAAACATTTCCACAGAAAGAGTGACCAGGCTACTCACCCAGGAATCCAGGTCTGGGGTGAAGGTGAGCTTCTTCTTTATAGGAAGGAAGGAACAGTCCATGTGAACTATAAACTTCAGAATACAAGGACTTCAGTCTGGCCAGGGCCATGTTGAGCACATTGACAATACTTCTGCCTGGGAGCTGGGGCCATGCCCTGAGATAGCCTGTTTGGGGGAGATGAGCCATGCTATAAAGAAGCTCTGAAGAGGTATGCCGTCTTGGTCCCTGACTATGAAGTTGGGGGACACTGCTTTGAGGCAGGGTGCTATTCTGTTTAGGAGAGATTTAACTTCTAATTGATAATGCACTTCCCTACTAGGAAACTTCTAGTTGGTAGCTCCAAGGGGAGCAAAGGGAAGACTCTTCCTCTTCTACATACCACACTCAGGCTTCTAAGTACAAGACCTGAAGACAGAAGATGGGCTGAGGACGTAGCCTTCCACCTCTCCTTGACTGTGTATGTTAAAGTTTCACTTAGAAGCACATAGGGGGTATGCTGGCAGGCTCAGGGACAGTGTGTCTTCTGGGATGCTGGAGCTTCAGCGGTCTTGTGGGACTCTGGCTGGGCTGACAAGGAGGCTATGTTTCTAGTCTCTGGTGTGGTCATCCAGGAGGATCAGACTTCCCATTTTTACTCTGTCCTAGGTGGATTTCTAATGCTGTGTCTGGACCCAAGGGCTTCTGTGAACTCTCTTTCGTACCAGGGCCCTCCCGTGTTTTCTCCTTCACACATGCCCATGGCTCTGTCCTTCCACCTTCTACCTCCTAACTCAAGCTCCTCAAAACCACTCATGTCTCCACCTTCTCCCTTAATAGTATTTCCCTTTTCACCCACCACACTGTTTCCCTCAGTATTTAAAATGAAGACCTTGAGCCCATGAGTTTTTTGGAAACCTGAACAAAGTACAGTCTATGCTTGGGGTCAGGTGTGCAGGTTTGCTGTGTCCAGGCAGGTAGCCCAGGATTGTTCTGCAGGGAGTGGAAACCCTGGGGTTGTAGCTTGTGCTCAACCCCAGACACTTGACTGCCTTGGGAATCATGAAGTAGATCTGCGGACACCATATCCTGTTCTTATTATACTGCTTATTGAAATGCACCCACCCAATGCTTAGATATCAAGATGGCCTGATACCACCATTGTGTCCTATGGGAGAACAGTGTTAAAAGAGCTTTGACTCAGCCAAAGGAGTTCTATTTGTTACTAAAGATAATTAAAAAGAGGATATATGAAAAAAAAGAGGATATATGAATATGTGTGTGTGTATATATATATGTATATACACACACACATATATGTTTATATATGTGTATACACACACACACACACACACACACACACACACACACACACACATATATATATATATATATATATATATATATATATATATATATATATATATATATATATTTACAGAAGCTTGCAGAAGTTAAGAAATCAAGACAGAAAAACACATCTGGTCAAACAGAGAACAACTCTTCTTGAGACTCCAAGATCCAGTGGATATATCTACAGCATAAATCCTTCAGTCAAGCCTCAGGGTACATGTCAAAAGGCTGGGTAGCAAGCAACATGAGCTCACCAGGTTATATTTATATAGGCATTCATTTACACATATGTAACAACAGTTAAAGGAAAAACAGCCAAGCATTCAAAAGGTTATAGGGGAGAACATGGAAGGGGAAGGAGGGAAGCAATGTGGAATTGCATTTTAATTTTAAAAATAAAAATATTTTAAAGAAATAAAATTTGCTTTATGAAAAATTATATACATGTGTACATATATTATATTTGAGTTAAAGACAGAATTTTTAAAAATTTAATATGTGTGTGTGTGTGTGTATGGACGGGAATGCATGTCTGTGCAGAAGTGCACATGCATGTACTTCCATGTGGAAGCCAGAGAACAACCTCTGTGCTCAGGAGCTGTTTACCTTATTTGGGGGGACAGGGTCTCTCTTTAGAACCTGGGGCTCTAGTCCAGTAATTTAGACTGAATATCTAACAAACCCTAGAGATTACCCTGGCCTTGCTTCCCCTGTTGAAATGACAGACAGATGCCCCTGCATTTAGCATTTTATTAGGATCCAAGGTATTGGACACAGGCTTACATTACAAGTAGTTTTCTGATTGAGCTATTCCACCCCCCAATATTTTGCACCATGTCCCCAAATATTTTCTTACTTGGGATCAAGACATTATTTGTTCTCACACACACAAAAAATCCTCACATGCTCTGAATATCTCTTTTAGCCACCAGAAGGAAAATTCAAATAATGTGATTTTTTTTATCTGATCGCACAACAGAAATGAAAGGGAAAATTTTCTTCCTTGATAGAGAACCGTATGTTGCTGTCAACTCTCTAAGGGACTTGCAGGCTATTTCCACAGCTTCTTGACTTCCATACATCGGAAATAGTCTTCCAGGCGCCCCTTACCCTCTCCTCGTATGTTCCTGTTTATAGAGACGCTCATAGCTCTGTCTACAATTGCGGTCGTTGGTATCTGGCGCGTCATCAATACCCCTTCAGATGCGATTTGATACATTCTATAGTCACCGAGGACAGTTGTGTAGCTTTGTTTCCGCAGTGGCTAAATGCATTACAATAAATTTGCTTTCTCCGTGCGGTGGAATTGGAAACCTTTAAGATGGTGAATAAGAAAACTGATACCACTGCTTATCTATCCAAAAGCTAGAGGTGTTAGGAAGCTCAGTAATTGAAAAATGGATAGCGTTGATATTTGAACCTTTTTTATATAACCTTTGAGGTGTAAGCCTTTGGGGAATAAATTGCTTTTTGTAACAAGAGCAACGTCAGATCCCATGTTTAGAAACCCGGCACTTAATTCATTTTCCAATGGAGAAACTCATGTTGTCTTGTTGGGGAAAAACATTGCAAAATGGATTAAGGTTCACCCTGGAGAGATGATAACCCAATATAAAAGACCGCAGGCTGAGCTTTATTAGTTACTGAACAAAAATTGCCGAGGAGGACAGGCGACCTTCCATGGTGATTGATCTAGGATAAGTCACCAACAACATTGCCTTCTGAGAATAACTTTGGGGCATTTTGGGATTCCGAGTCTCTTCTTATTTAAGGGATGTGCGAGAACTCCGAGTGGAAGTATATGTTATTTAACAGTAAGAAGTGGAGCCCACTGCCAGGGCAGCTTGCTGCTCCTGACTTAGGTGGGTCAACTGTGTCTGTCGACCCACTCAGAGCAGCTAGGTAAGGGATTCAGATGAAAACAGACACCTGACCCTACTCTCAGATTCAAAGAAGCCAGCCTGGGCCCTGGGTCTCACCAGTTCTGTAATAATGAATAATTTACTCAGCGTGACACTGAGAGCCTGCAGTGTCACAGGATCTGGCATATATTGTAACTCAGAACAAGGAGGGACCAGGGCAGTGATGATTATGTCTTCATTTCACTGAAATGAGGATCAGTTTAAAGAGGAAAAAAATCTGAAAGAGGGTGTTTGTTATCATGGAAATAAAGTATGATTTAAAAGAAAAGTCAGTGGACTCAAATATGCCCTAATTCTCACAGGTTGAAGGTTTCTCTCATAGGAAGAATAGCCTTATTGTTGCATTTTCTTCTAATTAAAATTTTTGATAAAATTGTAAGTCGTGGGGCCTGGGAAGATGGCTCAGTTGCTTAGGTGCCTGTCATGCAACTGTGTAGAGCTGTGTTCAGAACACACGGAAAAGTCCAGGCAACTTAGTGAGTGCCGGTAATCCCAGTTCTGAGTTCTGACTGGCAGATCCAGTTGGACCTTTGAAGCTCCTTGGCCAGCCTATTCTAGTTGATGAGAACCAGAAGCTAAAACTGGAATGTGACTGAGGAAGGGTATCAGTGTCTGTAATGAACACACACACACACACACACACACACACACACACACACACACGGGTGCACACAAAACACACACCAGTGCTAATAAGTCCACCCTGCCCCCACACACAGGTAAATCACACATGGAGAGCCTCCATGTTCCTCAGCTGCAGTAAGGCCTTGTACATAGAGAGGTACTGTGTGGTCTTCCTTGAGACCCTGACTGCTTAATGAGGATGTGACCACATGGAGAAATCTATATACAATTTCTAGAGAGATTGTCTTATAAGGGTGACTGTCCCATCCTTACCTCTTCTTTCTTTGGCCCTTCTGCCTTATGCCCTCACATGATGGACTGATGTTCATGGGTCCACCAACCCCAAGAAAAATGAACTGGGAAAGTACAGTAGTTGGCAGGTGTTGGGCAGGACTGACCACAGACAGGACTTGCTTCTTGCTTTGGAGTGAAACAGAGCTGTCTGGAGACCCTGCCTTGCTACTTTGCTAGCACGTGAGGACTCCTGCCTACTGTGTCACTGAAGATACAAGCAGTCTCCACCCTCCCTCACCTGTGTGAGTGTGTGTGTGTGCCTATATGGTTGAGTGTGCGCGTGCATGTATGTAAAGAGTTAATATCAGCAACATTGGCAGGCTTGTATACTACATTTGCTGAAGTACAAGTAGATAATTTTTAAATAATGTAATAATAGATAAAGCCATCTCTTTCCTGATTACAAACTGAAAATATAAATCCTTGCTGGGTATTGATTGCCAGAGCACGAAGCTCTATTAGGTTTTACAAAGAGGTTATTAATCTTAGAATATTTGAGCATATACAGAAATATTTTCTAGGGGGGTGGATTCTGAGAGATCCCTTTAATAATACTAAGAGTTCCTTTAATATGAGGGGATACATCTATGAGTACTGTAATCATGCTGTCCCTTAAATCCATGATGCAATCCAAGTTCCTTCACTAAAACTAAAGATTTTTTTCTCCTGACCACCTCCTGGGTACCACATTGACTTTGGTTGGGTCTCTGACTTTCTTATTTGGATGGTCCGCAGAATTCTGAGCAGTCTGTCCCTTTTTTGGTGGGTAGGGTAGGATTTGAGGACGGACTCCTCAGAGCAAGTCACATGCCATTGCAGGGCCTCTGTGATATCAATACAGTTGATCAATGCTGAAGCTGACTTTGGTACCCAAAGCCTCAGTTTCTCCAGTCCACTTGCTGCCTTTTTGAAGACTGTGCACTGCCTACTGATAACATAGCCCTGGACACATAGTGGATTGTTCTCATATTTATTCACCTGTTTTAGATTGGTATTTACTATGTTATTTGTGTCAATAGCTTATTTTCTTCCTTCTAATTGTACTAGCTCTTACAAGTGTCCCCTGGGTGGCCTCTTGCACCCTTGATAGCCCCCCATCAGTGTGTATCTGTTTCTTTCTGTTTATCTCCCTGCATTCCTGGGATGTTAAGGGAGTCTAGACTCATCCATTCCTCCATCGCTTGCCTTCAGGAACTCATGGTTCCTTATGGGACAAGCTACTAGAAGCCAAGTTCTAGGTGCAAGAAGAGTAATTGAGTTTGTATGTGGTGTGTGCATGTGTGTGTGTGTGTGTGTGTGTGTGTGTGTGTGTAGTATATTTGTGGATGTATGTGTGATGTCTGTGTGTGTGTATATATATATATATATATATACACACATATATTGTGTATTCATGTGTGTGTATGTGTGTAGTATGTTTTTGTGTATATGTGTGGTTGTGTAGTATGTTTATATATTTGTGTAGTATGTTTGTATGTGTTAATGTGTGTGGTATGTTTGTGTATGTATGTGTGTAGCAAGTTTGTGTATGTGAGTTTATATATATAGTATACACACACACACACACACACACACACATATATATAGATAGATAGATAGATAGATAGATAGTATGTGTTCATGTTTGTATATTTCATAGTATGTGTATATAATTTGGAGTATGTGTGTGTAGTAAGTTTGTGCATATATATATTATATTAAATAAATATATATATAGTATATGTGTTTGTGTGTATGTGCATAGTATGCTTGTGTATATATGTGTGGTGTGTGTAGTATATTTGTGTGTGTGTGTGTGTATATACTGTGTATAAATACACAATAAATATACATATACATATATATATATATATATATATATATATATATATATATATATATACATACATACATAGTATGTGTGTGTATGTGCATGTGTGTGTATGTGTGAGGTGCATATGTGTGTATAGTTTGTGTGCATGTGTAAGCATGTGTGTGGTGTATGTGTCCTATGTTTATGCATGTGTGTTTGTGTATGTGTATGTGTATGCATGGGTGTTCACATGTATGTGGAGGCCATAGGACAATCCAAATCTAGGTGTTATCCTCAGGAATGCCATCTTTCTCCTTTGAGACAGGTCTTTCTCTCACTGGTCCAGAGCTTAGAAACTAGACCAGGCTGGCTAGCCACAGAGCACCAATGAGCTTCCTGTCTTTATCTTCTCAGACCTGGAATCACAAGTGTATATGCAGCCAGCCATTCCTGCCTTTGCTTGCGGGTCCGGGTATTAAACTCAGGTCCTCATACTTGTGAGACAAGAACTTTACCAAGTTATCTCCCTGGGTCCCTTAACAGAATTTTAATAAAACGGAGAAATGAACACATTCAGAGATGACAGGCAGGCTAGCAGTTTGGGCTTTCAGTTTCATTCTCTGGTGGTGCTGTATAAATGAGAGGGGTTTGGGCTCCTCTGTGCTTTGCTTCATTATCTACAATGAGAATGACTGTGTGCTGGACTCAGAGGGCTGCGGTAGGATCAGTAGTCAATGCCCTGAGACCTGTGTCTGGAACGCCTGGTGCTCTGCAAAGACTTGCTTGTCGCTAGCATTTGCCTGCTTATTCCCAGCAGGTTTTGACCTCCTGTATCCTAGCTGCAGGGGCCAACAAGCAGCCCCACCATTGGTTCCTGGATGGCTGGACCCTAGGTAGAACCTTCTGGAAGGCTGACAGGGACTTAAAGGAAGCAAGGCACTTCCTACTCTGCTGCCACCTTGTGGGCAGGTGAGAGTGGTTGTCATGGCTACAGCAGGGGTGGTGGGGATCCAGACAGCAGTGGAGTGGGCAATCTGGCTCATTGGTCTTCTGACTGAAAGTTGCCTCTGCCCTGGGAACAAGAAGCTGAATGTGGCAGTATTTCATAGCAGGTACCCCAAGGAGCCCTGAGTGAAGGTGCCAGCTTTACTGACCAAGAGCTTGAACATCCCTTGGGGACCATCCACACATACCTCAGGACACTGTGAATAAACAGGCTTCCCCTAGACTCCAGTAGTATACTAGTCCAAAAATGATTTTTTTTCTTAAAACTTGCTTTTTTGGATTCATGGCTAGTTATTTTTAAATTTAAGATTTATTGTGACTCGGAGTTTAAAGGTTAGTTTCTTCGGTTGTTTGTAGCTGGAATCTATCAAGCAATTCTCCAGCTGTTTGTCAGTCCAGTGGTAATTTATTTGTATGTCCTCTTGACTTCAAGGTGTCAGATCCCATCAACATAACGCATGCTACATGCATTCAGATTCATAAGCCCCTGCTTTGTTTGGCTTCTCTCTGTTGACAGGTCCACCTCTCAGCACACTGGAACCGGAAGTGGCAACAACTACCAATTACATTTGTACCTGACGTGGCATCTTCCTGCCTCTTTCCCCCATCCTCAGTAGCTGGAATAACAGACCTGAGCCCCTAGGCCCAGATTGTGTCTGGTTTTAAAAGAAGAGCAGTGGAGGGGCTGACGAGTTGGTTGTGCAGGTAAAATCACATCTGTGTAAGCCTGGCACTCTGAGCTCAACTGCCAACCATGCAGAGGTCAGAGAAGAAAACCAATTACAATATTGTCCTCTGACCATTTTGTATGTCCTGTGGCAGGTGCATGCCTCCCAACACACACACACACACACACACACACAAACACACATACACACACACACACACACAGAGAACAGAACACAGAGCACATACAGACACACACATATATAATATGCACACACATAGGTAACACACACACAACACACAACACATAATACACACAGATACACATACAGGCTCCTGCATACACTCACACATACAACACACACACACAAATACACAGAAACACATACAAACACAGACACACAGCACACACACAAATACACATACTCATGCACATACACAAAAGACAGACATACACCCACAACATACACACCCAGACAAAGACACATACATACTCATACAACACACACATACAAACAACAACGCATAACATATACAATCATACACTTACACTCAAACACACACACAACACACTCTAACAAAATGTAAAAGAAGAAAGCAATGGAATGGTTTCATAATTCAAAAATCCATTGCTAGAGAGTCTCACTAACGGAGAATCTGTAGTCAGCCAACTTTTAGGTTTAGTTATTGGTTAAATCAAATGCTAGCTTTAGCCATTGGGTTTTTTCATATTTTGTTAGGACCTTTTACACTTTCTCCCCCATTTAATTTGTGAAAATGGGAAATTGTTTTCATAGATGTTTGAAAGCTAAGTCACTCCAGCAGCCCTGGAAGGGTCTGGAGTGGCTCTGGTATGACCTGGTAGCAGAATGTGTGAGACTTCTGTGTGACAAGGTGGAACCCATATTCACTTTCGCCTTCTTATTCAGTCAGGAACTTTAACTGTGGGATAGTTTTCCCCATACAGAGGGAACATCTTCCATTTTTAGCTAAACCCTTCTGGAAATGGCCTCAGACACACTGAGTGGGTGTCTTCTAGATGTTTCTAGATACACTCAAGCTGATGGTGAAATGACCACCGCAGGGTCTGAGTCTTTGTAATCTGTACCTGTTCTTTATAAGGGGGCAGAGATTTTCCTTCTTTTCTCTCTTGTTTGGTTTTATAAGAGGTACGATTTTTTCTTTTTTGAGATTTCATCACATTCCAGTCAGAATGGCCAAAATAAAACAGTAACAACAATCAGAAAACAGGTAACAATAAACTGGGATGAAAACTGGTGAAATTTTTAACACACCATGGGCATCAGTGTGCACGTGTTTCAGCCAACACAGAAGACCTTTGAGAAAGCTGAGTGGAAACCTACTATATGGTGCTGAGAGGAAAACTACTATGGGTTATACAGTACACACATGCACATGCACATGCACACACACACACACTTCTACCTACTGTAGATACCTCCTAAGATATATACATATAACAAAAAGACTTTAAGTGAAGCTACCCTATAACCCGGAGGCTGGTGAAGTGCTTGCCACCCAAGTGTGAGGCTCTGAGTCTGATGCCCAGGACTGATGGAAAGGCTCAGGGAGGTAGCAGGTGTCTATAAACTACTACTGCATGTCAGAGAAATGGAAAGATCTCTATAAACATACTACTGCATGTCAGAGAAATGGGAAGATCTCTATAAACATACTACTGCATGTCAGAAAAATAGAAAGGTCTCTGGAGCTCACAGGGCAGCCAATATAGCCTAAATGGTGAGTGCAGGTTTCATTGAGAGACTCAAAAATAAAGCGCGGAGCACATGAGGAACAAACATGACATTGACCTCCGGACTCCCTGTGCATGTGTACTGGTGGATGTGGTACATGCATACACCACACACACACACACACACCTACACACACACACACACCTACGCACACACACACACACACCTACACACACACACACACACACACCAAACAAACAAACAAACACATGTTTTATATGTGCACAAAAAGAAGTGCTCTTTCCAATTGTCAAGTTCAATATCTTGGTGTGTCCATTAAATTAGATTTGCCGAATATCTTAGATTCTCTGGATAGACTTTTTGTCTGCTAAATCTATCCATTAGAACAAAAAATGATAAATGATACCACCATGGTTATAGCTTTTTCAATGTTTCCTTGTATTTCTGTTATTTTTATTTATATGTTGGAAGCTGCTGGTGCGTAGAGGAATCCAGAACGGCATCTTCTCAGTGCAGTATTTCTGTTGTTGTTATTGAACACCTGGCTATTCCAGCATGAATCCCTGCTGCATATTACTAGAGTTTATGAGCTCACTGTTAAAGTGACTCCTCTTGCCTAGTGTTCTGTGTGCAATGATGGGATACATGCTATGTTCACTTTCTTTGTGGTGCACTTCATATATTTAATTGGAATTCATGATCCAAACAATTCCACACGATCAGTAGCTCCTCCCACCAGTTCAGACTTTTAGAATTCACTTATTGCTTGTGTGAATGTGTGTACATGTGCATGTGTGTGCACATGCACAGATTTGTATTGTGGAAGACAGAGGTAACCCAAGGTGTTATTCTTCAGTTGCTGTCCATACTGCTTATTGAGAGAGGTCTTTTTCTCATTGGTCTCAGCTTAGTGATACAACTAGGCTACGTAGCTAATGGGCCCCAGATATCCACTTGTCTTCACCTTTGTGGTACAGGGGTCATGGCTGCAGGGGTCATGACTGCTGATCATGATGTATGTATGTATGTATTTATGTATGCATGTATGCATGTATGTATGTGGGGAATTGCAGGCTGGTCTCCAATCGAGCTGAGGTCTGAACCCCAATGGTCGTAATTCACCTACATGACATGGTAGGCATTCTCTCATGCTCCTGGAATTCTGGCCTCTGCCTAAGTTACCACCTCCCACAGCCCCCACAAGAGAAGCATGGTCAGTAGTCAAGTAAGCAATGGCCCAAGCTTCTAACCTTCAGGCTAAACTCCTCCCCAGTTACCTAGCAACAGTGAAGACCATAAAAAGGGTTGTTCAGCCCCCACCTAGCTCTCTTACTCTCTCACTCCTTTGTCCTCTCACCTCTTACTTCTCTCTCTCCTCTCCCCTTTCTCTTTATCTTCTTTCCTCTCCTCTCTTCCTCTCTCTTTCTCTCTAGCCTTGCCCCCTCTCTCTTTCTCTCCCTGCCTTTCTATAATAAAGCTCTTAAACCATAGAGAGTCTCTGCTCTGCTTCAAAGCCCACTGTGCATTCTGGTCAGTGTTGGAAACTCCCCCCCCCATTCCCTTTCTCCCACAACCCTGGGGTGCTAGCAAGGTAGCTCTGGGGTGGGGGGGAGTCCCCAGTCGGGGCTGCCCCTTTCTCCATCCCCCACCCCCGCCACATGGGTCAGGCATGCTCACCCGGGGCCGAGTGGAAAAGCATCCAGCAGTCTCCCCAAGTCCGCCTGCCCAGAGTACGGGAACTCTGGCCAGATGTGGCAGATTTTTCCTCCCAACTTCTCCCCAGGCTCCCCCAGTCCCCCCTTTTATTTTGTTCCCAACATAGTATTTTAACATGTGTTCTGGGGACAAACTCAGGTCTTCACAATTGCACAAATGCACTTTATCAACCAAAATAGAATTCTTTTAATTATGAACATTCTTTTCATGTTTTCCATCACTGTCCTATGTTTTATAACCTCAAGTCGCTCACACACATCATGCTGTTGCTTTCATTGTTTATCTGATTTTCAGTTTCTCTGTTATCATTCCCTTCCATGTTGTCAATCTGAGTCTTTGGAGGAAGCTTCTGTCTCTGCTAAAGCCTGGTTAACTCTCTCCATCTCCTGTGTTAGCAGGGACACTGTCTCAGACGTCCTGGGCATGCGAACTTTGAAAAGCTCCCTAAAGCTTTAATTCTTCAGTTTTGCCCTTTGTTGGGTGGCTCCTATCAGGGATCTTGGGGTCACTGGGACTTGGCATATACAGACAGTGGGGACAGTATCTATCTGGGCAGTGCATTGTAGGTGTTGACAGTGGCGTGTTGTGCATAGGTCACTATTGGTCTCACTTACATTGGCAATTGCCTGAACAGCCTATTCTAGGTACATGGTAGGTTTTCTTTGCATTCTGAAGCTCCAGCAGCTTGTCTCCTCAGGCTTTGCTATTCCCGAGAAGTCAGTTGCTTAACAGTTGTCCCTCTGCAGAAACTGTCTTTTCTCTCATGGTGTCTTAAGAACTTATCTTATCCTTGGCCTTCTGCAGAGTCAAGGGCAGGTCCATATTTACTTATCCTGCTTGTAATGCAAAGGGTAACAGTCTCTCAGTCCCTCAAAACAAGGCTGACCTTCCACCTCTTCAGGCATTCTCTTTTTGCTAGAAACCACAGTGTTTGCTCACCCACTCTCTCTTCTGTGCTCTTCTATGCAGTGTCTTGTTGATAGTGCTTGTCATGTTTACCTAGCAAGTGTCCAGGGTCCACTCTTCATGTCCTTTGTGGTTGTCTATGGCTAACTTCCAAGCCAAACCAAGGGGTAAATATAGGTAGCAGGCAGGTAGACTAGACACAGTCTTCTGTCCACATCATGAAACTTGGAAGCTGGCACAGATGCTGAGTCTTCTCTACCTTTTCTGATCTGACCTTAGTACCCCTAATCTAGACAGGGAAGCACTCTCTGTCTGGTGTGAATATCACTCCAAGCTGATAGGACATTGTATTAGTCAGGGTTCTCTAGAGTCACAGAACTTATGGATAGTCTCTATATAGTAAAGGAATTTATTGATGACTTACATTCTGCAGTCCAATTCCCAACAATGGTCCAGTAGTAGCTGTGAATGGAAGTCCAAGGATCTAGCAGTTACTCAGTTCCACACGGTGAGCAGGCGAAGGAGTGAGAACTAGTCTCCCTTCTTCCAGTGTCCTTATATGATCTCCAGCAGAAGGTGTAGCCCAGATTAAAGGTGTGTGCCATCACACCTTTAATTCCAGATGACCTAGAGCTCAGAGATCTCCCTGAGTTAATCGCCTGGAATCCATAGCCACTATGCTTCAAGATCTCCATACCAAGATTTAGGTCAGAAACGTCTATCTCCCAGCCTCCAGGTTAGGGTCACTGGTGAGCCTTCCAATTCTGGATTGTAGTTCATTCCAAATATAGTCAAGTTGACAACCAGGGATAGCCACTACAGACATCTTTGCTCATGGTGTCCAACCTTAAGTATTATAACTTGAGTCACTTGCCCTCCATTTTGCCTCAAACCCTCTCTAACTGTAATCCCCCTGCACCAACTTCCTGATGAGATGGTACCATTGCCTAATTATTTCCTGAAAGTCTCTCTTCTCTTCTCTTCTCTTCTCTTCTCTTCTCTTCTCTTCTCTTCTCTTCTCTTCTCTTCTCTTCTCCTCTCCTCTCCTCTCCTCTCCTCTCTTCTCCTCCTTCCTCCCTCTTTCCCTCCCTCCCTTCCATCCATCGATTGATTTATTTTAGGAGAGGGTCTCATATGCCCAGTTACTGTGCCTGTTTATTTCACACCATTCTCCACTTGTTCCTTCTTGAGACAGCTACACTGGGCAAGGACGTAGGACATGCATTCAGAAACCATCCCTTGTCCTTCAGTTGGTAAGATTATATGGGTGCTGTGATTTATTTAAACTCAGTAGCTTGTCGGAGTGCTCATAGATGCTGCAGTATATTCTGGATCTCCAAAGCAGTGTTTTTCAGAAACTGGTGCCTACCTGCAAAAGGAGCTGAGTAGATTTCATTTCTGGTTCCTTTGTGGATGCCTGCTTTACTTCATCAACACATGAAGACTCAGTCACCTTTCCTGACCATGTGTCAGCCTCCTGTCACCCCCATATCTGTGTTTACACACTCATGTGTGAGCGTGCATCTCATACCTACTGCCAAAGATTTTCACACCCTCCTCATTTCTTGGCACTGTCTCCATTTCATAAAAGTGGGGGTCATCTAGCAAAGTCTGACTTGGTCATTTAATCTACCATGAGTGGAGGAGGGCTCTCCATCATGCCATCCTCCCCCGGCATGAGGCAGTGGGAAGAGCCTGCCTGATTCAGCTGGTTCTGGGAGTCAGATAAAGACAGGGACTGAAAACACTCAATCAAAGACACCCCACACACCAGAGGTCCAGTGGAGTACCTTTTCTTTTTCCTAGTCAAAGAGATTTACCTTTGATGGTGATAAATGTCCCCTGAGCTGTTAATCATTTTTTTTAGGTGGTGAAATACTGCATTCAGCGGCTCTGTCCCCTGACAAGGTACGAGGAAGTTTAAGCCCAGTACATCAGCACAACACAGATGCCTTCTCTTCCAGCTTGCATGCAGGAGCTCCATGTCACTGGGAAAAAGAGTGAGGGTATAATGTAAATGTGACAAGGATAAAATACTTCAAATCAGGCATCACTCCAGGGACAAGATAAATAATCAGAGCCGCAGCCGACACCGGATCAAGCACATCAGCAAAGCGGCTGCTGTGGCGAAAACATCGTCCCTTTCTTCCAAGGCTTAGCACATGTTCTGCTAATGCTGTCCAGAGCAGAGCAGCCCACAGGGCGACCTTCATTGAGTAGATTAGCCTATGCAAATTCCTTAAAACACAGCAGGTCGAGAGAGGGGCTTGTGGTTCTCTCTGTGACACAGGAAAAGAAAAATACTCAAATGAATAGAAATTAACTAGTGTGCACAGGTGTGAGTTCAAGAAAAACACAGCGTTTTATCAAAAAAACACCTGGCATTTTCTCTGGGCATGCCATACCTACACGCTCTTTTTGTGAGCTGTCCTGTGGACACCTATGCTGTGGGGTGTGGAGGGGAAGGGCAGGAGAAAGCGATCACAAGCCCCAGTCATCCATACCCCTCTAACACTCGGAGCCACACATCCAGTTTGCATTTGCATGAAACTATGACATTGCCCACCAATCAGGAAAACAGCATATTATGTTTTAGTTGAAACTTGGCCATTTTTTCAGTTCTGAGAAGGAAAGTATGTCAGACAGAACACAGATGAGGTTTGTACCCTGACTCACTTGTCTGTGTTAATAATGGTTTACTGTATGTGTGGCAGGTGGAAAGATAAAGGCCACATAGCAACTCTTAGGCTCAGCAAAGCAAGGCAGGACGAGCCCCTCCCTCCTGGTTGGTGTTCAGCTTCCAGGTTTCCAGATATTAAGAATGATCCAAGAGGATAACTTTATTTTAGACTGGACTCATGTAATGGCTTTCCCATCACTGTGGTCAAACACCTGACAATATGTCACTTGGTGGGAAGAACGGTTTATTTGGGGTCATGGTTTGAGGGCTGAGGTCCACTATGGTGGAGAAGACATGGTGGTGGAAACTCATGGTGGGTCATGAGAGGAGGAGGGAGGAAGAGAGGGAGAGTGAGGGGGAGAAGGGGGAGAGTGGGGAGAGGGGAGATAAGGAAAGAGCTCTCACCGCCCATCTTTTCCTATGGGAGCACAGCTTCTGCCTATGTTGTCTTCTGTTATTGTAAGTATAGAAGGAGGAAAAGAGCTCTGAAGGGGATGGAAGCCACGTGAGCATCCCAGCTAACTAATGACACAATAAACAACACTGCAGAAAAGAATCACACAGGCCGGGAGATATGGCTTAGTTTGTGAAGTGTTGGCCCTGCGGGAATGAGGTGCAAGTCTGACCCCCAAAACCCACATAAAGATTGGGGTGGGGGCAGTGATATGTACTCATAATCCCAGCACTGAGGTGTGAGGACAAGAGAACTTGGGACTCCCTGGTCATCTCATCTAACCTACTTGGGTAACTCCAAGCCTGTGAGAGACCATGTAAAACACTTGAAGATAACGTGAACAGCAAGCGCCTGAGAAACTCCAGTCAAGGTTGACCTCTGACCCCCATTTGCATATGCACAAAAGCAAATGGACTTGTACCCATGTATGCATCTGCACACAACCTACACATGTCTATAAATGGATACATGTGCAGAAATAGAACCAGTACATAATAGGAAAGCAAATGAGCTACAAAGTATAGTTCCCTCAAAGCTCCGCTGCCTGATCTGAGATGGCGATGGCTCAGTGGGTAGGAGGTGCTTGCTGTGAAACATGAGTACCTGAATTCTGATCCCTGGCACTCACCTCAAAGCTGAGCATAGCCACGCGTGCTTGCAGCTTCAGTGCTGCAAAGACAGAGACAACTGGGTCCCTGCGTTCAGTGGCTAGCTAATCTAGCCAAAATGGCAAATTCCAGGTTCATCCAGAGATGCCGTCTCATAAAATTAGGGTAATGATGGTGGAAGAAGGCATTCTGGTTGACCTCTGGCTTCCACATATGTGCACAAAGGTATAATTAAAAACTTTCTGCTGTGGCAGCCAAGCCAATCATTGGACAGAGCACAGGGTCCCCGAAGGAGGAGCTAGAGAAAGGACCTAAGGAGCTAAAGGGGTCTGCAGCCACACAGGAGGATCAACAATATGAACCAACCAGTACCCCCAGAGCTCCCAGGCTCAACAACCAAAGAAAATACATGGTGGGGCTCATGGCTCTAGCTGCATATGTAGCAGAGGATGGCCTAGTCAGTCATCAATGGGAAGAGAGACTTTTGGTCCTGTGAAGGCTCTATGCCCCAGTGTAGGGAAATGCCAGGACAGGGAAGTGGGAGTGGGTGGATTGGTTAACAGGGGAGGGGGATGGGATAGGGGACTTTTGGAGGGGAAACTAGCAAAGGAGATAACATTTGAAATGTAAATAAAGAAAATATCTAATATCTAATAAAAAATTAAGAACTTTCTTCTGTGCTTCTGTTGAGTCTCTACTACCTCCTTGGGGTTAGCAAGGACATACCCTCACACATTAGAACAAACAGACCAACATGTGGATACACATACGGACACACACAGTGATACATACACGCACATGTATAAATACATACAGAGACACACACAGTCACACACATGGACATACAGACACACAGAAACACATTCAAGGACACAGGAACACACCTACAGAGACAACTCACACAACCAAACCCACACAAATTCCTCTGCCTCGAAACTATCCAGGCTGGGAAGATAGGAAGGTGGCATAGTATTCGTGAGTTATGGATTCATGCGTCTTAAAGAAAAATGAAAGACGTTCCATTTTTCTCTGATGAGGAATGGATATTAACCATTTTACTCAACATTTTCTGGTAGGCATTTAGTTTTCAAATATTTTCAAGGCCTTCACATTAGATGTAGCATGTGCTTCCTTTTAAACATAGCAGTACTCATGTTTACATGGTAATTACAGGGTGCTCTGTGCCTGAACCCACATGGACAGCGCTGACACCACAGACAGGTTAGACATTAACATAAAGGAAGATTATTAAGAACCCAGATAGGACTGAACTCCATGTTTGTTTGAGGTAGCGCTTCACCACTTGTCATATCACTTAGCAGACAGACAAGTAGACAAGCAGACAGACCAACAGGCAGGCAGCGAGGCAGGCAGATGAGTTTCCATGAAGACGAACACTGTGCTGGTGAGTTCTGGGCCACCTGGTTGTGTGGGAGGAAGAAAGCTTTCGGCCCTCATGTGTGTACTAGTGTGTGTGTGTGTGTGTGTGTGTGTGTGTGTGTGTGTGTGTGTACGACCTGTGTCTGTGACCAAGGACGAGTACTTGTGGAATTGTGTGTAGGGAAGTCATGAGCTGGGTAACAGGAAGGAAGATGGCTGCAAATCAGCCCGGACAGAAGAGATACAAATGGGGCCGGCTCAGCACTTTGTGGACACCTAATTACAAACAGAATGAAAAAGTCTCCGGTCATTCTGAGAAGCGCCCTCACTGCTCGGGTCCCCTGTGTGACCGTGACCACTGACCCATGCTGATGCCAGCTTTCTCGTTCCTTCTGAGAGAAGACCTGAGATTTGTCTTATCAAGAATGGACTCATTTTATCATTTCAAGACCAGTGTTATTATTTTTTTTAGGGGTTAATGTTACCAGAAAAGGTCAGGGTGATTATTTAGTGGGAAAAATTGTATTTGCTAGGAGTTTATTGGTTCTCTTTGAGAAATCTGACTTATTTATGACATAAGTCATTTTGGGGCGGCTGATGGAAGGTAGTTCTCTTTTATGACACTTGTGCCTTTGTATAAAATTGTGCTATAAATGATATTGACAGTGCCATACAGGACTACTGTATTTTTTTTTTTTGTATGTTGTAAAACTTTGTTACTTTATGGTCGAATGAACCAAAGTTGTACTTGGTCGGCATCTCAGGAACAAGTGCAAAGACATCTTTCTCATGTTCTGGGGGACATGTTAAGGAAATAGTAAAGAGGAGAAAAATCCCCAAGGAAGAAACAGCTTTCACCGTGTGTGCCCATGTGTGTATGTGTGTGTGTGTGTGAGAGAGAGAGAGAGAGAGGGAGAGAGAGAGAGGGAGAGAGAGAGGTTGAGAGGGAGAGAGGGGGAGGGAGAGAGAGAAGGAGAGAGAGAGGGAGAGAGAGAGACAGAGAGGGAGAGAGAGAGAGGGAGAGAGAGAGAGGTTGAGAGGGAGAGAGAGGGAAAGAGAGAGAGAGAGAGGGAGAGAGAGAGAGAGCACACGTGGCAGTTCTTAGTTGTTAGAATTCACCTTACACACTGTGTAGTCTCTCCAGTCACAGCCCCCACCTCTGTGTGTCATGTGTCTTGTGTGGAATTGTTTTAGAGACACATTTAAGCTGAAAAAACAAACACTTCTCTGCCTCAACCCTGCACTCTGGCCTCAATGCCC
Organism: Mus minutoides; assembly: GCA_902729485.2. Taxonomy (NCBI): domain Eukaryota; kingdom Metazoa; phylum Chordata; class Mammalia; order Rodentia; family Muridae; genus Mus; species Mus minutoides. The sequence goes on from LR749544.1 coordinate 2,075,898, forward strand.
TGGGCATGTGTTTGTTTGTTTGTTTTTGTTTTCTGTTTTGTTTTGTGGGTGAGGGGTATCTCTACTGTTGCCTTTAGTGTGAGATCTAATTTAACACATTCCTTAATCTTCCCAGAAAGTCAGATCACTGTCCTCAACTTGACATAGGCCCTGGAACACCCCATTGGCTCCTGACTGGAGAAGAAATGGCTTTGTAATATTCCTGTAGAATAATTTTATTAGCACTTCCATCTTAGGCCACTGGTGGTATTTGTGTGGTGGGGAGCTGTTCTTAGGCTCCTCTCCAAGGTCAAGGGCACCTCCCAGCCCTGTCTGAAGGGAAGATTCGGTGAAATTTGTCTTAGTCAGGGTTTCTATTCCTGCACAAACATCATGACCAAGAAGCAAGTTGGGGAGGAAAGGGTTTATTCAGCTTACACTTCCATACTGCTGTTCATCACCAAGGAAGTCAGGACTGGAACTCAAGCAGGTCAGGAAGCAGGAGCTAATGCAGAGGCCATGGATGGATGTTCTTTACTGGGGCCCCTTGCTTCTCTTCCCTCTGCTTATGGACATGTTGGGTCTTTTATTAAGTAGGATATGTTACCATTAGTGCATTTCTATATTTCACTGGCCTGAGGTGAATATAGAGTGGACAGAGTAGAGTATCATCAGGGCAGTCAGTATAGATGCTGATGGCCAGGGTTCATGCCATCTTCATACATGCGCAAAGACCCTGGCCAGACACACAGAGGTGACCAGAACTGTTAGCGAACTGCCTTTCACAATGAGACTACAGGGCTGCCCACCAGCAGACATGCTGTGACTGCAGTCCAGCCTGATATCCATAGGAAGTATGATGGGAACCTCATGGAGTTAGTAGGGTCTGAACAGAGTCACAGTAGGAAGTTTCTCCTGGCTCCCAGGCCAACCAGTGCTTCCTGTCATGAGGAATTTCATTGGTAGGATGCTATGATCAGATGAGGCTCACTGTTGACTGGCCGGTAGCCAGGGTAACAAGCGAATGTGAGGGAGGAAAGTGAGCAAGAGGCACAGCAACCCTGTCCTTTACCTTTGGAACAAGTGAAGCAGAGCCCTCTGGGCTGAGCCATGGAGCTCAACCTGTCTGGTTCTGAGGTGACAGCAGATAAGGACCTCTCAGGACTTGAGCTTGATGTAGTTCATTTTGATTGGGTCTCTGTGCCTACACTGCATGAGGTTCACCATGAGGATTAACCCAGTGTGATCTGTCACTTTAGGTAGCAGAGGCCCACTAGACACCACTGACAAACCAGGTCAAGTCCTTTGAGAAGGAAGAAGAAAGGAGACAGGAAAACAGAAAGTTCAATAAAGATAGCAAGAGAGAGAGAGAGAGAGAGAGACAGAGAGAGACAGAGAGAGAGATGGAGAGAGGAGATATGGGTGGATGGATAGATGGATAGATAGATATATAGGAGGAGAGACAGGAAGAAACAGAGACATCCAGAGAGATGGAGAGACAAAGACAGAATAAGACAGGGTGAGAAGACAGACAGAAGACTGAGGAGAACAGACAGAAAGAAAAATTGAAACAGAATAGCAATTGAGGCAGAGATAGAGATAGAGACAGAGAGAGATACTGGGAGAGCAAGAGAAAGCTATACAGAGCAAGAGAGTGAGACCGAGTGTGGGAGAATGAGAGAGAATGAGAATGAGAGAGAACAAGAGCAAGAGTGAGAGAGAGAGAGAGAGAGAGAGAGAGAAGAGGAGAGGGAGAGAGATGACTCTGAGATTGAGGGGAGGAGAGAGAGGGGGGAGGGGCAGAGGTCAGCTTTGACCAGTCTCTCTGTCACAGCTCAAGTGGAGAACTCACAAGAAGGTGGCGTGGAGCATGTGCAGCAGCATTTGTTCTAGAACCAGCCTTGCTCTCCCCTTGGAGCCGAATCCAACTTTTCTTCGGTGCTGTTTTGTTTCGCCTTTCATTCTTGTCATTTATGGTGCCCTCGCCAGCACGGTGAGGCGCCCGCAGCTCTGGAATGCCAGCCTGGCACCGCCGTGCGGAGCCGCAGCCGTGGTGTAATCGACTAATGGCTTCTTTTCATTGCAGCCCTCCCTGAGAGACCCAGTGGCAGATTGTAGACTCAATTACTCTCATGTCAGGTGATTATCCCAGGTCTTAATGTAATCTTCCATTCACACATACCATATTTCAATTACGGCAGCTATGGAACAAGCTGTGTATTCAAATCGCCAATCACCTTATCACTGCGGAACAATGTCAACTGTAAAAGACGCCAGCTGAAGGCAATTACACATGTGTTGAGACTCGATTATGATGACTCTCTGTGGTATTTGTGATGAGCTGGGGAGCGTTCTGAAAATTTAATTTAATGACAATATGCTTGCTGTACAATCCATAATACCTCCTGAATCCAGCATGGGGCTATTAAAACTGATAGGAGCATATTATCACCGCGCTGGAAGGCTGGGCTGGGCTTGGGGCTGGATGCCTCTACAGGGAACCATAGGTAATTTCTGCACATCTTCCCAGTGCAGGCAGGCAGCTCCAGCCCCAGCTGCACATGGAAGGTGGGCTGCCCGAGCTGAGTTAAGGTGTTTTGCTTCAAAGCCTCTATCCTGTTGCTGCGCAGAAGCTCCAGGACCCACAACCTTGTGAAGTTCCTAGCCTACAGGCTTGTATCTATGGAGACAAGAGACTCCGGTACAGGGTGACAGAAGAAGTGTGGACAGGGGTCTGCTGATATTCAGCCTGACTGCTCCAGCTCCACCCTGAGACACACATCAGAAGTCTCTAGGTGGAGGTCACAACTCCTGCTGTGATCAATAAGCAGCCTCTGAAGAAGAAGTCACCAAGCTGGGATCTTGCCAGGGATCCTAGAGCATTGCTCTGGTGGTCTCTCTGTCCTCGTGATATAAGGTCCCTTTAACCCTGTAGCCATCAGTGACTTCTTTGAAGGACTGAGGATTTTGCATTGTGTGGGTAGTATGGGAAAGGGGAAGGCCACCACCCTTTAGGGACACTTTGATGATACCTCTGCTGTGGCTTCGAGTGTTATCTCTCCAGGAAAGAGGAGGCCTTGACAGAGCAGCTTCTCTGTGTCATCTCTCTCCCCATTTGACACAAGTCAATATTTTGCTCCATGTCCTGAGCAGCAATGACCCAATTTATTCAAGAACAACCCCATCTTGCCTTAATTAGCCCATTAACTGTAGTGATGGAGAAAATGGAGGTACAAACTTTTGTTATAGTGAAAACAACTTTAGTCTATGTGAGGCCTTGTGATCTCTCTCTCTCTCTCTCTCTCTCTCTCTGAGCTGATTAAGTGTCAGTATCATGTGGCTTATCTTCTTGCCATCTTAATTTTTCAGACCTATGTTTTAGTTACATGCTACTGTAAACATGTACTCGTTTTAATTACATTTTAATGGTTTGTATTTCTGTAGCAGAATGTATTTTTTTGAAACTAGATTTTTCTATATTTGATTCCTTCGGTGGAAAACCTCCTGGGGCTTCTCCAACCACCCAGACTCCTCCAGTCTCCTGAAACTCTGCAGCATCCTTCCACATCAAACTTAGCAAGCAGCTTTTTTCTATAGTTTTTCATCACACATGATCGGAACTGAAGCTGGAGAGAGACAGACAATTTAACCCGTGCTTTTATTTCTACAACACAAACAACAGCTGCCTGGGGCTGTTAGCATGCAATGTTTTCTTACCATGATGCGTGTGTTTTGGAACACGAAAGGAAGACATGATCTGGTGTCAGAGTCTTCATATGAAACAAGCCTTCATCAACAAACATTATGGCTATAGTTATGTTGCAAATAAACTCTTTGAGGAGTCAATATGGCCAGACACTTAGTATACAATCTTTGCTGGCCAAGTCTGGTGGGATGGGAGAACTGGTGAGTGCCGGTAAGTAAACAGTTGTCAAACCGTCAGCCCATCTGTGAAGGTCCAGGGAGGCCAAGTGCTTACATGATGGCCATGAGCCTAGGATTTCCCTTGGTCAAGTGAATGGCTTGGTGCTCACAGCCATTTGGCTTCATTCTTGTGGCTTTTCCCTGACTTGGGCCACTGGCCATGTTAGAAACAGTCCTGGAGACTGACATGGTGGGAGCTTAGCAATAGGGCAGTTTAACAAACATTTCTGGAGATCGGAGAGAGTTAAGAAAGTGGTGGGGTTCCTTATGGACTACTTGCTTTCTCCCAGCAGAGCAGTGACTCCAGCTTTGGACTGAGAGTCCTCCCTGCATTTACGAATCCTAGAATATGCACAGTGGATAGATCAGAGCTGATAGGATGAGACAGACTGAATGGCATTCAGCAATGATTAATTGAAAGTATATAACATAAGCTACATCAGAAGTGAGGGACTACAGTAAGAAAAAACCCTAACAGAGGCCAGGGTTGCTGGTTGCCCACCACCCCGAAGCAGTCATACTATGGGCTATGGCTCTTCCCAGGGATATTCGGCCCTTCCCCATCCTGTAGGAGCTTTGGCAGTTGTGCTGGAGACATTTTTGGTTTCCCATGTGAAGAGGGGTGCTTTGGCATCTAGGGGTTTTAAGACACCACTAAACCTCCCACAGTGCACATCAGCAGAGCAAGGCAGGGAGCCAAACTGCTCTACAGAAACACAGGGATGTCTCATGATCGGTAGAGAAAGCTCGTGGAAGGCAGAGAGAAAATTAAACCCCGTTGAGAACATGAAGCTGAATAGAGGCATGAAGATGCATCTCAGGAGGATTAAAGCGTTTTCCATTGTCACCTTTATTTTATAACTCTCTGTAAAGCATGTTTTCTGACATGTTGCCTGCTTTCTCTCTGCTCCCATTTGTCTTAGTGGGATGTATGTATCCTTTACACAGACAGTCATGTGGGTGTGTCTTGTTCAAAAGGAGCCTGTTACCCAAGAGCTGTCTTGTGATGCTGGACACAGTGATGAGCCAGGGAGACGACTGGTTTGTAGTAGCGTTCTTCCCTGCCTACCCTGCATAGGTGAGGCTGCGTCATACTCGCCCCCCTGAAGAACCTGGAGATACTAGCAGGTGACATCTGTGCACTGGGCCACGCCTTCCTCACCTCTCAGAGTGGCCTGGCAGCTGTAGGTTGTGCAAGGCCCCAGCATCAGCGTCCACACACTTGCCGTCAATCATTCTGGAGTCAGTGCCATGGAAAACACTTAACAAGCATTTGCTTCTGAGCCTGTGCATTGTGACATGGCAGGGCTCCTAAAACTAAGAAGAAAGCATTTTATGTTGCTGCTCAGCTCCATTCCTGAGATAACACTGAGAGGAAGAGAGAAACACAAATATGAAGTCAACAAAACCAAGCCCCTAGTAACTGTGCCAGTCTTTTTCTTGTCTTTTACTTCTAAAGTTTATAGGAAAATTAACATTGCAGTATACAGAGATATAGAAAGAGACTAATTACTGTGCTATTTGAAAATTTTCTTGTTTTAAAATTTTGGTTCTAAGTAACAACTACACCATGTTTAATCAAAGGCAAAGGTATTCCTGGCATAATATGTTGCATTTTATGCATACAAATGGAGAAGCACAGTGTCTTCATACTTATGTGCTCCCTGACATCACAGTTAAATTAAATGAATATCCATCTGTGCTGAATAAATGCACTCTTTATATGCCTTAAAATTATTTGAAAATTCCTGGTATGCACACTAAAAATATGACTTATCTTCAAGACAAGTAGACGCACGACCAAACGGATCAGTGACTGTTGCAGCAGCCTGGGCTGCTAGCTGTTCCTCTTCATGTATAATTCTTTACCCAGGAAAGAAAATGCTATCTGATTACAAATTATGTTCCTATTCTTTTGTCTTTGGCCCAAGGCAGCAGTTAATTTTTGCCATAGGTCACAGAGAATAAAGCCCCAAAGATCTGGGAGCTTCTTAATTGTATTACATAGAACTCCATGTCACCAAGCACCTGAAAGGCGTCGTTGCAGCTTGCAGATAATGCCCTTTCCCTGCAAGCCATGAAATAGATTCTCCCTCCATTGCAATATTAATTAGACTTCAAGGATGTTAGAAAAATTATAGCTTTAGCTTCTGCAAAAAAAAAAAAAATAGGCAATATTATGGGGGAAATCTTGGCCGGAACTTACAGGGAAATGAATTCACCTTGAGGGTTGCTTTGTTTTGGGAGGGAAGTGGGGGAGGAGAGCATCCTAGGGATTCATAGGCCTTGTCACAGCCCCACCGTATATAAGTTTTGAGAGAATCCCAGGTTACCTTTGTCAACTGCAATGTTGTAAAAATGGAATGAATGGGTACGACCCATGGAAATCACAGGAAACGGTAGAAATCTGCCCTGCCAGCCGTATATCAAGCATACAGTGAGAAAACGGGAGCGAAGGAAAGGGAAGAAGGGCAAAAGGCGAAATGGTTTGTGTCCATTTAAGAAAAAATCAATAATAGCATAAAATTGATTTAGTGCTTGTCATAAAACATAAGTAAGTGCTGGAAAATAGAGAAAATTGAGTCTCAATTTAATCTGCTCAGAGCTGCACTGTACTGATGAAGTCACTGCAGCAGGGAGACTTCCATAAAATCCAAAGACAGATACTTAATTGTCATATTAAGGTTTCCTTTCAGCCCACGGAGTCGAGGGGTAGGACCCATTAATCATGGGGATAAGGGGCATTGAAATCAAATCTCAATTAAAATCTGTTCAATAATGTCTCTAATATGTTTTTGAAGCATTAATTTTTCCCATCGATTCTCCACCCCATAAATCAGATATGTTGCCGTGCATGTAATAGTTTGCGGAGGACAGGAAGAGGGCCTTACGGAGTTAATGCAGCAGAACCATTTAATTTACACAGGCTAAAGTTTTATGTGTGTTGTTCATTTCTATTATTTTCTTCAGCTAAAAATTATTTGGGCTATAAAACTAAAAACCAAGTTCATTTTTTTCCCCAAGTGTCTGTACATTTAGTTAGCTATCATATCCTACGTTGTTGCTTTCTCCCTCCTCCTCCTCTTCCTCCTCTTCCCCCTCTCCTCCTCCTCCTCCTTCTTCTTCCTCTCTCTCTCTCTCTCTCTCTCTCTCTCTCTCTCCAAATTTGGTTACAGGATTACTTACACTCCTACACACTCAAGCAAGGCTCTTGGTGGGTAGGGGTTCTCTTAGAGGCTCTCTGTGTTTTGTGAGAGAGGTAGGTTTTCACCTGTACCCAGAGGGCTTACAGGAGGTTCAAAAGGGTTCAGGTGATGCAATTCAAATAGGAATGTCTGCGCTCAGCAAAATAAGGTGACGGCTTCTTAATTTTTTTCCTAACATGGAGATGAAAACCTCATCCAAAATTACAGATGACTTAAGAAAAGGCAAAGGGAGAGCTGCTGATGTTTGAAGAAGTGGGGCTCTGTAGAGCAGAGGAAGGACTGAGCGCCCAGCATCAGCACTCAGCAAAGCACTTGGTCCCTGCCCTCAATGTTATGATAACTGCTTTCTAAGTGGCTCATATTTGGCATGGGCGTGTTAGTGTTAACTAAGTATGGCTGACCCCTTGTTCACAGGTCCTTCTTCTGTAGCAGAGTTCCCCTTCTGTCCCGGGATCATTGCATCTGCTAGTAGACACCGGGTCACTTTGGACATCTCCATTTTGTTGGATAAATGTGTAGCCTCATGGTGCTTCACACAATGTCAGGGGTGGCATTTAGGGTACATTGTCACAAACTGTCTTTCTCAGTCTTATGAGATGAGCTGGGACTTCATCCAGGTCTGTCACCTCCAGCCAGGCTACAGAAGGTTCTAGGAGAGACAGGTGCACCATCAGGAAGGTCCACAGCTGCCTCAGCCACTGCACACGATGGGATGGTGGATGGCACCGTTTCTCTGCGGGGTGATTTTACCAAGTCATGCAGTCCAGAATCCCTGCTGGTAAATCTCCTTCCTGAGCATACGAGCCCCCCACGTCTCCCAAAGCTAACATAAGAACTCCATTCTGGGGACCGTTTTTGTTTTGCAGAAGGTTTGAGAAAATAGACTCATTTTTAGCACCCTGGGCTTACTTCCTACCACTGGTGACATTTTAAGTTAGTGTGATTCGACTGTCTTAGATTACTTTTAGCTAAAAGCCACAAGGTTTTTGTCCCCTTGGTTTTTCCCAAAGACCCCTTTTCAGGGTCCAACCATGAGACCACATTCTTTCCCTCCAGACTCCTCCCGACTGGTTACTTTCTTATTCTTATGTGACCCTGACAATTCTACAACAAGGTCCACAGAACCTGGCTTTGGAGTTTTGCAGTGGGTCTCTTTGTTGCTTTGCCTGAGGTAGACTGGAGACCTGGCTCACGTGAAGGGAAGCTGAAGGAGGAAGCCCCATCCTCACTAACTTTCATTACATGCATGCCCACGGGCAAGGGAAGGCTCAGCCCCCCACATGGGGCAACCGCAAAGGCCCCATTCCAAGTCACACCTGTGCAAGGAAACTTTGAGCAGACCTTGTACTCAGAGAGGGATCATGCCCGACCCCTGCAACTGTGGGCTTAACACCCTTTGCTTATGGTTATGCTACATAGGAGAGCTGGCCTTTCCTCCTTTTCTCCCTCCTTCCCTTTCCCTCCCCTCCCCTTCTTTCTCTCCCTTCCATTACTCAGGGATAGTTGTAGTCTGAGTTTTCACCCAATAAAATTTACTTCACTTAGAGAATCTTCCCAGCTTTGACTTTGAAGACTCCTTCTGTTGGTTTCTGTGTCTTTTCTATATGCTCCTTATGTTGTGGGAGGTAGCTGCTATTTTTTCTCTCCCACTTCCCAATGTCTGTCTCTCCTTTTCCCCCATTCTTTGCCCTTATTCTTTTTCCTTTTTATCTCCTCTCGATCCTTCCTTTTTTTGGTATCTTTCCCTCTTTTCATGGCATTCCAAGATGCTTCTTTTATCTACCTCTCACCCACAGGGAGCTTGGGAATCAGCAGAGAGAAGACTAGAGTCGATGCTTCTCCTATTCATACCACCATTCAGCCCAGAGAAGCACAGAGGGCCAGTGCTAACCGGTGCATCACATCAGTGGGCTTTGACTCCAAAACTACCCATCACATGTGCTCTCAGTAGCCTCCCAGAGTATGTGCGGGAACTGGTCATGCCTTGGCTGTGTGCACATGTGTGCACATGGATGTGTGCAGTGAGCACTCAAGCAAGCGGAGGAGTAGGATGTATCTCAGTGACTCTCTGTAGACATAGAAGAGGTCCTTACACGGTCAGGAAGGAAGTGGTTCTCAGGACTGTGAAATCAGCAGAAGCTGAGAAGCCCAGCATAGCTCTGTGCACTCAGTCTCTCTGGGGAAGCAGTTTCTTACGTCCTCTTCTCCACTTTTCCATTGATCTTCATAACAAAGGACTCATGTGAAAAGCATTCGGTGTGTGAGTGTGATGACATACGCCAAGGCATTTGGCACACAGTGCAGAGCCAGAAAGCACGGTGGGAACGGAGCCCCCCCCCCCAGTTTAATATGTAGGCCTAGTGGTCTCTTTTGGAGAGCATCTTATAAAAGCAGCTGTGTGTTGGTCAGTGGTTCCTCTCCATCCCTTACTCCATCATAGTGTTCTGAGAAGTCTTCCAGAGCACTGGCAGATGACCTTATTGGAGCCCCAATGCACTTTCTTCTACTAATAATATAATGAGCAATCTGCCAGACACCTTCAAGTCATTTATCGATCACCTTCTGACCATCATGGGAATCTTCCCTTGTAGGCTGAGGTGACTTGTAATATATTGTAAGTGCTATGGACTGGGGTGCACTACAGGAGTGAAGCAACATGGTTTTCTGTGTGCCCAAGCCCTGAAGTTGGGGTCCGAAGTGAAGAGAGTCTGATTGGTATGGGAATGATAGGCAAAGAGGCTCCTGGAATGCAGTTGGCAGGATGGGCAGAACCATGTGTGGAGAGGGGGAGGAGTAAGGAACTTCATGGGCTTGAGGCATCAGACCACATAGTATCATAGACAGCTGAAAAATCAGTATCATTGTTCCCTTCAGGAAATGAAGGTCAGTGTGAACAGGGGCTGAAGGGTATCAGCAGCAGCCTACTCTTAAATGCCACCAAGGGAGGGACCATAGAGACACCAGACTGCATGGTAGAAAGGAGAAAGGAAATAGCTCAGGGTCTACCCTGGGCATCCAGTGCTAAGAGAGGTCTATATGATGACAGCCAGAGTGTGTCATAAGTTCTCACGAAGTTCCTCAGTGGTAGAAACACTTGCGCTAGAAGGGGGGCAGAGGGTCAGGCTGCTCTCACCTGGGGTTCTGTGAGGACCAAGGTAAGCTAGAAGAACACATTGAGCATCTGGGAAACATGAGACCCATGGATATGGAGCAAGCATCATGGGCAGGTAAATGTAGGACTTGGATTGAAAGGCCATCGGTACAGAGCATTGCCCACATACCTAGTTGCCCAGTTCTTTAGCAATACTAGATAGACAAAGGGAACCCAGTGCTTGGGTGTGCAGATTAAGGTCAGTGTTATTGATTCTGGCTCCTCTGCACAATACTGATGCTGAGATCCAGGCTACTTCCTCATCAGCATGGGTGTGCTAGGACCTGTGGGACTGACCTCCAGCATTGGCCCCTCAAAGTGGCTCAGCTCAGCAGAGCGACACCAACCACAGCCCAGTTCGTTATGTTGCCCATCAATGCTGCCTTGCCGACATTCATTGCCATAAAACCAATCACAACGGAATAATTTGATACGTATGTGACTCACAAATATGGTTCCCCAAGCCACTGTTCTACATTAGTAGTAGCTAAGCACCCATTGATGGAAGCTTAAAATAAAGTGTTTCCCAATGGACCCCTGCTTTAGCAGGCATTACCCCAGAAAGCTGGAGCTCTTCATAGTAGTTACTGTAAATGGCATGCATTTGCAAGTGAGCCAGAAATATTTGGGGGAACCAAATTTACTTTTTTTCCCTCATGCATTGATACAGTGCTGGTATCTTGTGTGTGCTCAGAGGAGCTGGGGGTCTTCTTCTTCTTCTTCTTCTTCTTCTTCTTCTTCTTCTTCTTCTTCTTCTTCTTCTTCTTCTTCTTCTTCTTCTTCTTTCCTCTCCTTCTCCTTCTCCTCTTCTTCCTCCTCTTCTTCCTCCTCCTCACCCCCTCTTCCTCCTCCTCTTCCTCCACTTCCTCCTCCTCTTCTTCTTCCTACTCTTCCTATTTCTCTTCCTCCTTTACTTCCTCCCTTTTTGCCTTCTCTTCCTCCTTTATTTTCTCCTTTCTTTTTAGACTGGAAGACCAAAGTCTAAATTAGATGTAAACAGATTCATCTAGATCTCGTTCCTCACCATGAGAGCCTGGAAAGGACTTATTTGAAAGCTCAAACTGATCTACTTTTTTTCTTCACAAAAGATATAAGTCCTATATAAGGCTGATTATGGCTTACTGCCTGGGTCGACTTGGTCCCCATTACTAAGGCTGAGTGTCTGCTAGGAGTGTGGGTAGGTCTGGTGATTTGTAGTAAAGGTTTCTCATGTCTCCTTCACAAGGCAGAGGCTCCTGGAAGTTTAAGCAGGTGATTGCTGTGAAGGTGGGGTTGGCCCAGGTGCTTCAGTCAGCTTTGTACAGCTTAACACTTCTCTTTGGAGCTCTTTCCTTTTTCCTGGGGCTAGGCTGAACTCTTGGTTTCTGAAGGCTACTAGCTGAGAGGCATGTAAGGCCAACCTAAACACAGCTAGTGTACACTGCAGCAGAGCCTCCCCTCTGTGTCCATACAAGTTCTCACAGACAATTTTTTTCCTAAAATATTGAACCCTAGTGTACTGAGTTTACACACAGCTGTGATGATGTGGCAGAAAGGGGCCATGTCCATTGTATGACTTCCTTCCAGTCACAGAAGAAAGCAAGTGAACACATGAAAACAAGTCCAATGTACTAGAAAGTTCATTTTCCCTCTAGGTTCTGGATATCAGGAGCCTCATTTCTGAGCTAGGAACACATACATCAACACAGAAAGAAATGCCAGCATCATCTGTGTGTGCTTTCCACTCATAATTTAGTTGAATTTGTTTACTTTTGCAAAGATGGTTGCAATCAGCATATGGCTTTTGTTTTGATTGGGGGGGATAGGAGTTAAGGCAGGTCTCATGTAGTCCAGACTAGCCTCAAACTCTCCCTGTAGCTAAAGATGACTTTAAACTCTCGATCTTCCTGCTTCCCAAGTACTGGAATGAGCAATCTTACAGAATCAACACCTAGCTATTTTCTTCTAACAATGACTTAGCTAGATTAATCACTCCCAGTAATCCTGTCTTCCATTGGGTGACCTAATTACTCGTTTACTTAGTGGATGTAAGGGGTTGAGAGGTGTAAGAAATGGTACCATAGGTGACATATCTTAAGGTCAGATGTGAAGCATACAGTATAAAAATATGCGGAGAGGAATGATGCAGCTAAGAATGAGAAATACACAGAAAAATATCTAAACAAAAAACGAAACATAAAACAAAAAAACAGCTCAACCAAAACCACTGTGCCTCTGCTTCCTCGTCCCCCTGGATGCAGTTTCCTCCTCCTCCTCCTCCTCTTCCTCTTCCTCCTCCTCTTCCTCATCCTCTTCCTCCTCTTCCTCCTCCTCCTCTTCCTGCTACCACAGCCACAGATTGCCTCTGTGACTGTGCCCCACCAATGGTGGACTGCACCACCAAACCATAAGCCAAAATAAATCCCTTCTCCCTTAAGTCTCTTCTTGTTGGGTATTTGGGAGAAGAAGTTAAGCGAGTGTCTAATACCCCAGGGAGTAACCAAAACTGGAGAATGAAAAAACGTGAATGTCACAGGCAAAGAGAAAGAAGTCTTGGACAATGCAAGAGTGGAAATGTAATGGACTGAGTGTGAGTCTAATACACACCCGATGAGAGCTCCGGGAGGGGATAACAGAGAGTGTGGGGAAGCAGCCGCAACCCAGGGGACAAGGCTAGACTCTCAGCATGAATCAACAAGACTCCATTCACTAGACTCACGAGGTCCAGGGAATCTAGCAAGGAAGATTCCTTAGAAGGTGGGGTGTTTATCCAAAACCTAGTCCAGCTAACGAACAGATTGTGAGAAGCACGAAGAGGCTCAACTTCAGTGTAGAAGGCTAGCCTGGCCAGCACACACCAGTGAGACTCGCAACTGAGAGAAATGTTTCTCTGTGGGTAAGGCCTCAGAGTATGAACTGTTCTGTCTCTCAAAGCAAAGGTGACACACTTCTGTGTCTGTAAAGATGAAACCTGGGATCCTATATGATTGTCAGATAGCCAGGAAGGGAAAGGCTCATGTGAACTCCAAGGACGGAACAAGCAGCCTGGGTGGTGAGTCCTGGGGAGAAGAAGTTATCAGGAGAGAAGATCCTACACAGGAGCATCTATGGGCCGCCCTGTAGTGTGAGGGGGGATTCCTTTGACATCTACTGTAATATACAAGGAAGGGCACTCAGTGGCAGAAGAGGCATCTGGGGGTGGCTAAGAGAAGCAAAAGTGACCTTTGGCCTAATTTCACAGGTGAGATGAATCTCCTGGCTAGTTACTCTGTATTTCTGGGTCTGATGGGAAGCCCCAGAAAATGGCTTGCCTCCAGTGGCTGTCTGGGAAGCCATGTCTATACATGTGATAATCTGTGTTGTTTGTGCATGCATGCATGTGTGTGTGTGTGTGTGTGTGTGTGTGTGTGTGTGTGTGTTTAGAAATCGGAGTTCTTGATCTACAAAGGACATTTCTGAAGGTAATCCCACTCCCTCCTGTCAGCAGTCCTGTATCAGGATGGGAAGATACTGCAGAGCACACACATAGCTCCCGAGAACAGCCTACAGCATCTGCTTATGTGGGCAGAGCCAACCAGTGATGAGTCACGGAGCCATCCTGTCAAATAAGACAGGATCTGGCTGACATTGGGGATGGAGAAGTGTAGAAGTGGGCACACATGTGAAAGTGCATTTCAGATGAAAATGTGCTGGACTGGTGCTGAGCTTGAGTCAGAGGATGGAAAGGGCTGACTGTGGGAACAGCATTGCCCAGGTGGAGAAGAGTCATTTGGAAGGTCAATGCTTCTTTGAATGTCTAGATGGAGTTAGGCATTTTGAGATATATATTTGAATATCTACAACACACCCCCTGCTCCCTACCACACACACATGTGCACATACACACATGCACACATCCACATGTGTTAGTGCACACACAGAATAAATAAGCTCATCAAGGGGAAAGCTTTGGTCCAAAATGGATCAAGACTTCAGAATAAGCCTAAGGATACCATCATAGACTTAGGTACCGGAGACAGAAGTGGAATATAGCTGAGGAGAGGAGACTGAAGGGGGCAGTCAGAGGCACTGGTGTGAATGATGCGTGAACAAGATGGTCCAGAACAATCTGACACGCAGAGGGCCAGGAGAAGGGTTCCAAACACACAATTCAACACAAAAACAGCCATTTTTTTCAACTGGATCAACTGGTTTCTCTTTTTTTCTTTCTTTCTTTCTTTGTTTCTTTCTTTCTCCTCCTCCCATCCCTCCCTCCCTTGCCCCCCACTCTCTCTTGTACAAAAGTACACTTGGAATGGAGTACATGGTCAAAACGTCAATATTAAAGCACTAGAAACTTCTAGAAAAATGTAGTAGGAAACTTTGGATTAAGCAAAGACTTCTTAAACAAGACATCAAGTCACCACACATACAAGATGAAAAGGACACATTGCATTCTGTCAACATGAAAGCCTTAAAAGAATTAAGACAACCAAAGGAGCATTAAAAATCTAGGGAAACTATTCACAATATGCACTCAATGAAGCGATTGGGGTAGGGAAATTATGAAAGTATCTTATAATTATTCGGTCAAAGAAAACAGAACATTTAATGAATCCAGGTGGAAAGCGCACAGACAGCTAACCTGCTCTGTGGGTGGTGAGTGGGGCACAGGAGAAGTGACATAATCTGAATTCAAGACACCTTACTACTGCCTGACTGATGGGAGCAAAGCCATGTGGCCACATGTGTGCAATGAGTGTGGGGACAGCTGCAGTGCCCATATTTTGTTGATAACGGTTAAAATAAAGATGGTGGAGTCCATTTGGAAGGTGGCTTGGTTTGTTAATTACAACATATATTTACTGTATCACCCAGAGGTACAATGAGGCATTTATTCAAGAGAATAAAACATCTGACCCAAGCTGGAGATAGTTAACCATGTCAGCAAATGGAAGAATGAAGCCATAGAAGCCTGCTTCTACCTTGGAGTGTCACCTGGCCACAGAAGGATGAATCCTGGAGATAAGCAACAAGATAAAAAAAACAAAAACTTATAGGCACAAGGAGCATGGCTATTACAAAGACTTGAACCACTTCTAGCATCCATGTGGTATGGCTTACAATGGAATAACTTCAGCTCCAGGGAACTGATGTCCTCTTCTGATCTCCAGGGAACTGCACACATGAGCCCCTCACTCTGCACCCCACCTATAATCTCTAAAAGATTAAACTTCTTTTAAAAAATGGCATTATATGAGAAATTATGGAGACTAAAGAGTTAGTTCCTGGGTTGGAGCTGTCATGGGGCAATGAAGGGTTTGGAACAAGATGGGGGACGTATAGCACCCAGAGTCTAGGTTTTGGTGGGGAGGAGACCTGTGTCATGCACTTGTTAGTGTGTGTCAGAACCACTGGGGAGTCACACATTTTCAGTGGTGGATTTTATCACATGTATCTTCTACCTTATTAGCTGACCTGATGCACCAAGAGACACAAGCATGGCATGGGACACTGGTGATGTAGAGATTTCTCTTGGAAGGCAAAGTAAGGAAGGAAATGGGTGTTCCTCAGACTGTAGGTACTTGAGCCTGATCAAAGCCAGTGACCTCT
>LR749544.1:2091828-2202578 GCA_902729485.2 Mus minutoides
CCCCCCTTTGTCATGTATATTCCTTCTGTTGTCTCCATCCCTCTAGAGACCGCTGATTGATACAATGTATCTAGAGTCGCTGAAGATAGCAGACACACATCACTGGTCTGTGCAAATTGTTCTGGCCGAGATAGCCCCATGGAATCTTGAGTTCAGCTCACAGGCAGTACAGTGTCTACCTTCCCCCATGACCTGGAAACCTTCCCAACTTGTATATGTAAAACCTCTGCGATGTAAAAATAAAGTCTTCAGATTCAGCTGGCAGACTATTTGTGGTGTGGAAATGAGAATATTCCATTAGAGTGATTCACTCTTAAATTATTATTTTCTATAAGCTTTAGTGTTCTGCAAAGATTTTATTTTAATGTAAAGTGCCTGATTCTGCAGTCCTCAGTAAGGCAATAACTTTTCATTAACTTCATTTTTCATTTTTATCTTTCTCTGAGTGTTGCAGAACATAGCTTGTGATTTTGAATGTCATGTAACAACAACGCTAAAATTATCTGCCCTTATTCGCATTTGACACTAATATTTGATATGTTAAGTTACGCAGATCTACAAATGTAGGTCTGCCTCATTCTGCCTTGGGTGACAATAAGAGCTGTCAGCTCTGCATTTCCGTACTGAATTCATGTTGCTAATGACTGCTGACTTTTTTTCTTTTTGGAAAAATATTGTTTGTGTGTGTGTGTGTGTGTGTGTGTGGTGTGTTCAGAGAGAAGGAGAAAAAATAGGAAGGGAGAATGAAGCCAAGAAGGAGGGATTTAAGGAAAGGAAGAGACTGAAAGAAGAGGGAGAGAATGGAGAAAGGGAAGAAGAAAAGAAAGAGAGGAGGTGGGGGCAGTGAAGTGAGAGAGACAAGGGGTTTTAGTTACCTCCAGAAAAACTTCAACCAAACCACAGCATTTCCCACTTTTGACCTGAATTACTGAGATTTTTGCACAGGTGACCCGCAGTGACTCCCGACCTTCAGCGACAGGCAGGCTCACTTTCAGTTTTAAAATGTGGGCTTCTTGTAAAGTTTTCAACATGCCAGTGGTTATATTGTTTAGTCCCCTCAGCACTGGAACTGCAGGTAAAGGTTTGTAGATTGATGAAAAAATGGCCCCTCCCTTCCCACCTAATCTCTTCCCCAGGGAACCCCTCTGAGGCACGTATTAGCATTTTAATGTATGACATATGCGATTATTTTCTTGTTCTTTTTGACAGCAGAGGGGGACTCCACTGCCCTGTCAATGCCTGTTTCTTTTTCTGGCAGTTTCCCTTGGGGCCCTGTTCAGTGTGCCCCTCTGTGTATGTTCTGCTTATCAGTTGTGGGCACTGTCTCTTTGTGGGACTGAGGTCCTCAAGCTCTGCTCCTCACCTCCTTAGCTCCCCAATTCCTACGTGGCTCCTGGCCTCTGTGACCTTTATACTAAGCCCTCCAGGTTGACCTTGCTTTACCTCTGTGGCATTTCAGTTTCCCAGGCACTGTGACATGTGGATTCTGAAAGACAAAGCATAGTAGGATGGGTCCAAGTTATGGCAGTGGTGATGATGGTGGTCCTCTGAGGACCCACATTAGGAGGCCTTGACTGGGTTTAGCTCTCACTCTCGATCTGTTCGAAAGCTTCCCAGCTGTACACCTGCAGGATGGCAGTGTCACTTGGCTCTGTTGGTGTCCCTTCATCTGCTTTTTATTCTCATCCTAGGTGCCCTCCCCTTCTCTTCAGCAACTCCTCTCTTCTTCAGAGTCCACACTGGCCCCAGCTTCCACTCGCAGTTATCCAGACCTCCAGTGTCACAGGAGTGAGTCACCTTGTAAGCACCAGGAGGCTCCCAGGCCTTGGCTCGTGGCGTTCTACAGAAAGTGTGTAGCAGAAGCAATCCCTTCCGAGACAGTGCAGCTGGGTATAGAATCTGGGTCTAAAGCAAGCCTTTCTAGGACTTAGAAATAGTTACCAAGGATTTTGTTTGGGGGGAGAAATCTAGAGCTGGTCTGACTCCTTGTTTCCCTTTGTATTTAAATGTAAAGACACACAATTGGCTTTTGTGCGGTAGGTGGGAGACATGGCAGACATGAAAGCAGACACCCATTAGTTGTGAGTAATTTTGTTCTTCCTTCTGTGTTACTATTTCCTCAAACACTCTTCCATGTTTGCTCTCCAGGGAGACCAAGAAGACTATCTTTGAGGAGTGTAAACATGTATGTCTCAACAGTACCCCAAGCTTCCCATGATGCTCTGAGGTTTACAAAGGACAGCCTTTCCCCAAGTTTCCCTTGACATGGTGAGACTTGCTTATGTTGGCTCTCTCCCAGGATTTGCTTGAGGCTCTGGAACTTGCAGATACCAGAATGGATCTGGGCAGATCCCATTTGGGTAGTGTGGAGTGTACTTCCAGAGAGGAACCGTCTATAAAAAGTAATGCCCAGAACCAGAACCAGAACCAGAACCAGAACCAGAACGGGTGTGACATTTCCCACACTTGCCATGTTCTAGTCTAAGCCTTGTTGTCCAGCCCTATGTTTTGGTCATGTCACATGGGAAGAGACATCATACCTGTAGCTATGACGACATTTTTAGGTCAGCTGTATATGTCCAGTGAAGTCACTCGGTCACCACTCTCTTTCACCTGAAGAACAGTATGCAGAAAGCTCAGCCACCACTCTCAATAAGCCTCCATCCAAATATGGATGCTAGATGGCTAAGAGGACTCTCCCCACACTTCAGGGCCCTGAGTGCTTCTGAGCAGAGGAAAGGTGTGTAACCTTCATGGCTCACTTAGGTGCTGCCTCCATTCACCACACCTGGCCGCCATCCACATCTACTTCAGCCACTCTGCTCACCTGGCTATCTCACGCTTTGGGCTGACTTGCAGAGTAGCCTTTTGTGGATTTCTGACCATCCTAACAAGACGTAGGAGGGAAAGCAGGCAGGTGACTGCACCCCATCTTCCTAAGGTGAAAGTCCATGGGACATAGCTTAAAATTCTCCATTTAGAATAAGGGTGCTGAAATGCCTTATCCAGCAGGTGCCGGAATCCTGGACTTCAACACGCTGCTGCGCAGTTGACTCTAGTTCCCGGCTCTGCTGATTAACAGCTGTGTGGCTTCAGGCAGGTCACTAAACCCATCTGAGCCTGCTTTATGGAGACACATATCTTCCACTTATGGCACTCTGTACAGAATAAACAGTGTGAGATTACTCTGGAACCCGACAAACACACATGGGCTATAACCACACCTGTTGAGTACAGATGTGTAGTGAGGAGTTCCTTTCTATTTTGGGGGCAGTAGTCCCAAATGAAGGCCAGGACCCTACACTGTTTCTATATGGACATCACTCTAGAGCTTCATTGACTCAAAAAAAAAAACCCACTGGTCATTCTCCTCTTGCTTAGGATGTATATTACAACCCCCATGCACAATAGAAGGGGTGGATTCCCTCATCCTGTCAGGGCGATGAATCCTTGACAAGCAAAGGAAGCCTTCCCAAGGCCATCTCACCTTTCACCGTGAGCACAGTGGAGTACGGTGTTAGAGGCTCTTCAAAGCTGATTACGTGATTAGGGCTTCCATCGTTGTGGAGAGTAGAGTGTTGCAGATTCAGAACCAAAATGATCCGGGGCTATCTTTAGCCCTTAAAAATCACTCATGCCCATTCCCTGTGTAGAAGTTTGGTCTGGGTCTTCCTTCCAGCCCTGTGCTCCCAGAAATAAGACTCAGACTCAAAATATATTTACAAATAACATGGCTGTGTAGCTAGGCTCTTCTCTGATTCGATCGTAACTTAATATAACCTATTTACTCAAATCTGCATTCTTCCACATGGCTGGTTACCTGTGCTCAGGTACTATTCATCCATCTACTTACATCTTCCTGGACAAATCTCCGTATATCCTCTTTGTTAGAATCCTTTTTGCCTCCTGGATGCCCTAACTTCTATTCTAGCCTTTCCCATTGGCCATAAGCTTTTTAGTAGACAGGTGCTGCATCCCTACGAAACACAAGATATTCTCTCTCCACCTCTCTGTCTGACATCTCCACCTACCTGGAAAGAATGAAAGGCCTGGTCTCTTGGCCTCCACTTCCTGTCATTGACTGCCAGGGAGGGATCCAGTACCATTCAGAGTGGCTCTTATGCACAAAAGAGTTAGACATGTGGAGAGATCTATTCAAAGTCTGAGACCTTACACCTCTGTGGATATTTGCACCCTAGTTAACGTTAGTAGACATAAAGGGAAAGAAGGGGGGGTCTGGGCTCTAGACTATCCTCTGTATATAATATATGCACTCATATGTATATAAAACACACACACACACACACACACATATATATATATATATATATATATATATATATATATATATATATATACTCCAGGAAAATATTAATAAGTGGCTGCATCATCTATGTAAACATATATATAAATGACATATTCATGCCATCTGATATGTATATATATATATATATATATATATATATATATATATATATATTCTGTGTGTGTGTGTATGTGTGTGTGTGTGTGTGTGTGTGTGTGTAGAGAGAGAGAGAGAGGCAAGGAAGGAGAAAACCAAGTTTCATGTGCAAATGTAGATATTTATATCACTTAGCTTAGAAAAACTATAGCTGATATATGTGATGTGATGTATGTGTGTGTGTCACACACACACACACATACACAGAGAGAGAGAGAGAGAGAGATAGAGAGAGAGAGAGAGATGAGAGATTGCTCCAGTGGCAGTGCATTTTTTCTATAGATTTGAGCTTTTGCTCCTGTGCTGAGAAAGGCACTAGGCATGATAAATCCCTTCCACAAACAGAGAGAAATAAATACTTTCCACAAAGAGGATCATGAAGTATATTTTTCCCAGGGAGCTCCATTATTTTATAAGCAGTTCCCTTTTTCATCTTTACTGTGCTTGCTTTGAGTGGCCAGACTCCTGGCCACCGTCTGGGCCCGCTCTCTGCATCATCCCCAACATCACTCACATTCAGGGGTTGGTGGGGGCACGGGGGGAAGTAGCTGGGCCCCAGATCATCACCCAGTCAGTCTGCCTTGACACCTCTGAGGGCAAGATGGATGGCCAGCTGCCTCTGTGGGCGGTGCTCCCCAGCAAGTGGTCCTGCCTCGTTGCTGCTCTTTGCTTTTAGTTTTCTGTGTTGCTAGCTTCTATATTCCATCTAGATGGTGATGGGTGGCAGCCTCCTCATGATAAGCAAAGAAGAGAGGATGAGAGATTCCCACTGTGGCTTTAACAAGCACAGCACAAAACATCAGGGAGCTGTTGTTAGTTATCCTTACTGCTAAGTAATGCTGGATGCAGGACTGAGTTTAGATGTCAACACATCACATTGGGAGAGACAGCTCAACAAACTGCCAGTAGCCCCTGAGAAAGTAAGTTTTCCAGCTTTGCCCTGTAAGTTCCTGCACTGACTCTGACTGGAATATCTATTCTCCCTTCTGCTGTCTCTTGTGTATGGTGTGTGCACAAGAATGTAGAGACCTTGGATGTCACTCCACAGGGTGTTATACATGTCATTTTTTTTTGAAGCAAGAGCTCTTACTGAACCTAGACTTTGACAGTTCAGTTAGGCTGGCTAGCCTGGCACCTCCATATGACCTCACAATTAGTTTTGGGACAAAGCTTTAGCAAGGCAGTACTTTTAAGGGAAGCCAGTGCCATGGAGGGACGCTACCTTCTTTGATTGGAAGTTTCAGTGTTGTTATAGCGTTTTCCTAAAGCTGTAACTTTGGGCAACAGCTGGAAACTGCCTTGCTGGTGTCATTTCAGCTCTGGGGGCTTCAACTTAGGGAAGGTTAGGATTTGTGCTTTCTGCAAGACTGTGGGCATCCCATGATTTCCCTGCTGTAGTTTTCTGTAGACATGGATGAAGTTCAGAGGCTGGTGATGGGTAGCAGGACAAGGAATGAATGAGCCCACACAGGATAACATGAACTCCTTCTGGGACAGCAGTGACAGGTTGGGCATGCAGTGGCTTTGGAGTAAATGATATTTTCTGTCTTTTGGTGTTATGTGCCTTGCTTTGGAGCTCAGTCTAAGGTAATAAATGCTATGCCTTTGTGTTTCATACCTCAGATTTAATAATAGAAAAATATTTTGTTTCTCTTTAAATAAGTTAAGCTGTCTAAAGTGAAGGTTTAAAGTGAACGGTTCCTCATGGGCACATATATGTGAAAGTTTAGTTTCCAGTTAGTAGAACTGTTTAGGAAGGATCAGGAGGTGTGGCTTTATTGGAAGAGGCATGACACTGCAGGTGGGCTTCGAGATTGCCAAACTTCACGCCAGGCCCAGTCTCCCAGACTCCATCTTGGATAAGAAGTGAGCTCTCAGCCACTGCTCCAGAACCATGCCTGCCTGCTGCCATGTTTCCCACAACAATAATCAACAATCAATAATCAATCCCCTAACCCTCGGAAACTGTAAGCAAGTCCCCAGTTCAGTGCTTCATTTTATAATTTGCTGTGGTCAGGGTTTGCAGACATAGAACAGGGACTAAGAACAGTAGGCTGTTTTCACCTGCGTTGGCAGCTTCTGGATTCTTCCTCTGTATCCAGCTGTATCTAGCAGAGTTGCCAGCCCAGTCTCCTCGTTGGCAACCAGACAAACTGTCATCCCTGTATCTGGATGCTTTGGATACTGCCTGGACATTTTTGGGAAGATTTAGATCATCTGTAATGACCACAATAGTGAGGATACCTGTTGCAGGCGGCTTTGCTCCAGTCATGACCACCCCAGTCAGGCTGTGAATGGATGTATCAATGAACACTAGATACCCTGATCAACCTGCAGCTGTTCGTGCTCAGGTCAATGGAGGAGGCAGCACTTCCTCTAGCTGCTGTTAGTGCTATACAAGACATGGGGTTAGACCATCCATGAGGGCAGTGATTGCTGGACCTGGCCATTAGTGGGGAAGAAAGGCCCTTGGTCTAACAATGTTTATATGCACCAGTGCAGGGGAATGCCAGGGCCAAGTAGTGGAAGTGGGTGGGTAGGGGAGCAGGGCGGGGGGAGGGTGTAGGGGACTTATGGGAAAACACTTGAAATGTAAATTAAGAAATTATCTAATAATAAATTTAAAAATAATAAACATAGGTCGGCGCATCAAGTCCTAACACCTGAAGTTCAGAGATAAACTTCTAACTTGTGGGTTTTGGCCGGTAAGCCCCAGGTGGTCAGCATCTGCTTCAAGTATCTACATTAACCTAAAGCTCTGAAATCTCCGGCCACAGACATCTGATCCAAGTCTTGGAGTACAAGACCTCAGTTTTGCACATCTGGGTGTGAACCTCTGGAATTCAGAGCTATCGGAGTTACGAAGGCACTCTTGCTTCCTGAGAATGGACTTCTAAAGAAAGATGTGTTTCCATGCAGACACAGGAGGCAGGGCAAGGATCCATGGCTGGTGATGGAGGAAGGAGCCTGAAGTTGCTTAATTCCCCTCAGGATTCTCCCCATGTGATGGGCCCCACAGCCAGGCCCAAGATAACAAGGGCAAGGAATTCTGGCTTAAGTTTTTGTAGACTTTCTAATTACAAAAGATACCTTCATTGGGTCATGGAGCTATGTGCTGAATTTGTGAGTCCACAGAATTTGAAGTATTGGGGTGTTCTCTTTTCGAGGTGGCCTACAGTGGGGACAGCACATTCTTGCATTATATTCTGTATTCGTCAGACTGAGAGTGTCAGCAAAGGTTTTGTCAAGGAGAAGATGGCCAGGTTTGTGGGTTCAGACAGGGCATGGTGCTCCTCTCAAACTTGACAGCTTTGACAAATGAGAGAACCGTCACCTGACCACCTTGTCAAAAGGCCAGAGCCTCCTGCATCCTGCTTGTAACAGGCAGATTTCTGGGCAGCACTTTACAAAATGAGATAGTCAGCTCTGGCCTCTGTAGAACTCCAGGGGAGCCTGTTCATTCTGGGAACAGGGCAAGGTGCAATGAAGGGTGGGCTACTCTCTGAAAAGCCTCTGGTTAGCATCATGGAACCACAGATCTCCACCGGGAGATGGTCTGCTAGCTGAGATCTCATATCATCAACCACACAGGTAGTGCAAACCACCACTGAAACTCAGGCCCCAGCGTTTTGCCTCAAAGCCCAGTTCCCATTTGTCCTTCAAAATGTTTGTAAATATTTATTACACACTGTAAGTTTCGTGAGCATGAATCAGATTTGAGGAAATAGTGGAAGAACCACCCATCAGCATGGTTACCACTGTAATTTCTGGCCAGAAATGTATGGTCCTGACTTAAAAGGCGAAAGCGACATTTTTACAGAGACAAGTGAAGGCAGACATTAGTTGAGAGTGGGTTGTATGATTGGAAAAACACTGCAGAAACTTAAAGAAACCTGGAGGCATTCTCCATTCTTTAAAATGTGTTCTGACATAAAATCCCATGGGAAATTCTGAGAACGCTGAGAGGTGTTCACTGGGAGAGTTAAAGAGACAACATGTTGAACCACTCTGCTGACCCTGCCCTGTGCACAGAAAGCATCCACGGCTCCCCACTATACTTGCTTAGGTAATAGCATGTTGTTGAGAGAGCATGCCAAAGAGCTAGGGCATGATTTCTTAATTATTTGGGATTCTGATCTTAATTTTAAAAGTTTGTTCTGATGACACGCTTTCTCATTGCATACCCTAATCAGCGACAGGAAATTTACATTATATTTAGAAAAGAGATTATATCTTCTAGTATCTTCATTTCAGTGTGTTAAGGTAAGTAAGCACAAATAAAATATATGCAGTATTCTATATACAGCATTGTGCAGGGAACATCCACATTGAATGGACATGACCAGGTTCTCCATGGTGTAGCCAGATGTTAATGACTGATGGGTGCGTTAAAGTTGGTAAAAAGGGACAGATGAGATATTAAGAACTTCTCTGGAAGGGTGGAGTGAAGGGCCCTTGGTGTGCACACTGTCCAGAGGGTGAGTTTGAACATTATACATTGCTTACATATCCCGTGATGCTTACTAGGGCACCATGGCTATCCTGATCATGGACACCCTCCTTTAATTCCAAATATGTCATCCTTAAAGTTATGCCCTTTGTATTTGAATTTGCAGAAGGTCATTTGGACATATGAATATGAACTTTCTGAATCACTTCAGATATAATAATATTGGATCATTAAGAAGATGGTGGCCACCGAGGCCCAGAGAGAAGCCAGCAGAACCAAACAGATCATGATAGTTGTGGCTATGGTTTATCTCTCCATTAGTAATGTTCTTCCAAGGAGTCATGCCTGTGGTTAGGATTCCAAAAACAATCTAAGTAATTATCCTTGAAAAAAAATACCATGCATGCGGAATTGAGAGACAGAAACTTTCATATTCTGTTCAATGTGGTGACGAAGAACTGGGATGATGTACTGGTTTTAGTGTAAAGTGTTGGTAAAAGAGTAACTCTTAGAGAAGGTATATCTCTGTCATGTGGCCTACAGATAGGACCGCAGTCTGTGACCCAAAGGTACCAAGACAATTACCAGTGCAGTTCTGATATGAAAATTGCAGGGGACGAGTGGACTTGTGGGAACATGACAAACGGACACAACTGCAGGGCAGTCTAAATCCTCCTCTGACGCCGGTACTGATACAACTGTGCTGAGCCTGGGTGTGGAGGAAAGATATAGAGAAAGTTAATCATAACTATAAAATAATCATTACTTCCTCTGTGCTGCTATGCTGGCTAATAAGGTCAATGTGACAGCATTCAGAATTATCCAGCAGACAAGGCTCAGGGAGCTTCTTGATTGGTTGGGTTAACTGAGGTGGGAAGTCCCACCTAAATGTGCGTGACACCATCCTACAGGCTGTTGTATCAGGCTGAAGGCAAGTGAGAGGGCTGAGCAAGAATATTCATCTCTCCCCACCTCGCGCTCAGAGTCGCAATGCGACCAGCATTGCATGTGACGCATGTGACGCATGTGATGCATGTGATGCGTGCGATGCATAGCTGCGTCTGGCTGTAGCTGCTGTGATTACCTGTTTGTGAGAGGCTGAACATCTGAACTGTAAGTGAGAGAAACCTCTCTTTTCTGAACTGCTTGTGTCAGACATCTTTGTCCCAAAAGGGAAAGCAATTGTAATGGCTATTCCTAGTTGTCAACTTGACTATATCTGGAATGAACTATAATCCAAAACTGGAGGGCTCACCTGTAATCCAGATCTTGAGGCCAGAAGACACAGGCTTCTGACATTATCTTGGCCTTGAGATCGTGAGGCATAGTGGCTTTGAAAAGCTTAGGCCCAAGCAAGGTATTATATGCCTTTAATCCCAGGAGACTGAGGCAATGGATCTCTGAGTTCAAGGTCAGCCTGAGGCAAAGCAAGTCCCAGGTCCTTGTGTGGTGGTTAATACCTTTAATCTGGACCACACTTTCTGTGGGAGGGCTACATAAGGACATTGGAAGAAGGAAGACTCACTCTTCTTCACCTGCTTGCACTTACTTGCCAGCACATCTGTGGGAACCTACTTCTACAGATGACCAGCTGAAACAAGTAGCCTAGTGGTACTGTGTGACCCGCCGTATCCTGCCAGTAGGAAGAAGCAGGCCACACATAGGATCCTTCTACAGCAAAGCTTTATTCTAGCTTGAAAGTGGAAAAAGGCCCTGAGCCCGGGAAAAGCCTCGGCTTATATAGCCAAGGAGGAGGCGTGTCTTAACTGGATTGGCTGCTGGGCCATCACTCATGTTAAGTCCCGGGCTGGGCGGTGGTTAAGCAACAGGCACCTGCGCTTTTGAGTTGTTTACTAGCTCTGTATGGGGGGTGGTAACAGGATGTCTTCGGGTTGTTTACTTGCTCTGTACAGGATGTCAGAGCCTTCTTAGAATAGCAACAGAGCCGACTCGGGAGCGGCTCTCTACAGTACTGAACAACTACTAGATTCTTGGACTTCCCATTCACAGGTGACCATTTCTGGGGAGTCAAACTACAGACTGAAAATCATCACAATAAATTCCCTCAATATATATATAGAGAGAGACATTCCATAAGTTCTGTGACTCTAGAGAACCCTGACTAATACAACAATGAATACAGTTTTCCACCTGGAATCAGTGTAGAGTACTATTTCAACCAGCCAATCAGTGGGCTGCATTAAAGACACAGCCAGATCTGTTAATAAATGCCAGATACAGGTAGTGAGTTAGAACCCACATATGGTGTCAACAATTACTTCCATCAGAGCAACTCATCTCCAGGAAAGGGCTTTTCCCCACATAACTGAAACATTATTCAAATTTTATTGTTGTATAAAGAATACAATTGTTTTCAGCCATGATAAATCTCTTGTAGAGGCAGAAGATTTCCCAGGTCACTGACCTCTGTATGGGGTACAGCATCTAGACTCCTTCAATCCAGGGTTGGAGGGTAGGGTTGATACTATCTCAACAAAGTGTCAGTGGTATGTGGGATCCAATGTTGGTACAGATCATTCTGTCTGCATGTGGCACGCACCATGCTGTCCACAGCTCATCAGTCAAGTGAATCTACAGCCAGGGGCAAAGAATCTAGAAAGGAGAAAGAACCAGAAAGGACAACAGACACTAGCATTTCCCTCAAGTACCCTAGTGTGAGCATTAAAAATATAATCGAAATAATCCCTTGAGAGATGGAATAAGTCAAATTTATGAAGATAACGAGAATGAAACCTTCCTAGCCTCATAGAGAACTGCAGACACACAGGTGCCATATGGTGAGTGAGAGGTTCAAGCACAGAAAGATCCAGACCGGAAGACAGCCATAGCCAGTACTGACTTTCCTGTGTGCCATCTTGGAAGAGAAAGAACCCTCAAGGCCAACCTTTCTTTCATGAAAAAGGCTGCCTGTAGGAGGGATTCAGGATTCAAAACAATCCATCCTAGTGATGTGGAAAGGAAATCCACAGGTGCAGCGACAGGTAGAGAGGCTGGGGTTAGATGCCAAGTAACGTGTGGTCGTCAAGGGAAACAGCAAGGGAGGAGGACCTCATGGAAGGGGAGGAGGACCTCATGGAAGGGGAGCAGGACCTCATGGAAGGGGAGCAGGACCTCATGGAAGGGGAGGAGGACCTCATGGAAGGGGAGGAGGACCTCATGGAAGGGGAGCAGGACCTCATGGAAGGGGAGCAGGACCTCATGGAAGGGGAGCAGGACCTCATGGAAGGGGAGCAGGACCTCATGGAAGGGGAGGAGGACCTCATGGAAGGGGAGGAGGACCTCGTGGAAGGGGAGGAGGACCTCATGGAAGGGGAGGAGGACCTCATGGAAGGGGAGGAGGACCTCATGGAAGGAAAATTTTCCTGATAAAGATAGGGATGAGTGTTGGTTTCGATTTTCCCAAGAATTGTGGTCAGAAGCATATAAGGGAGGGAAGAGGAGCCATGTGTTATAATCATGGAATCTTTGAAGCCCTGAGTGTGCCATGTGTGAGCTATAGACTGAGACAGATGCTGATGTTACTCAGGAGTTCAAAGGCCTGAGACCCAGGAGCTCAGAGGGTTGAGGGCGGACTTTGAATATCCCAGATCAAAATAGAGAGAAGTGGGAGGGGGTGTTGCACTCTCTCCCATCCTTTCCTTTGCATTCTGCTGGGTCTCTGTCTTGGATAACGCCTCTTGAAATGGATAACACCAATCTTTACTGATTCACATATTAATCTCCCACCCACTCACAGACATATCTAGAGACTGACTATCAGTGCCGTTTGCTATCTGTATGTCCCTTAACTTCGTCAAGCCGACATAAAATTAACCTTCAGGAGAGGGACAGATTGCAAATTGATGGGGATGCAGGGCTGTGGAGTCTTCAGATTCATTTTGTTTTGTTGAGATTTTAAGATGGCATAACATTGGAGTTGTTGGTACTGGGGATTTCTGATATCCTGAGGGTCTGGGGGCCTTTTAACTCTGAAAAATAATAATGAGGAAAAGTGATTAGCTATTTTAATAACGCAAGAAGCTTGGGTCTTCATCAGTTCTACTAGCTCTTTTGTCTTTGGGCAATGAGCAGATAAATAGTCTTACCCCAGCAAGAGATGCTGACTCTGCAAAACGCAGTGAGGGACACAGACAAATACCCTGAGCTACGAGAGCGAGCTCCGCTGTCACCCCAGGACATGCAGCATGCCCGCAGTAGCCTGAGTCTGGCAGTCAGCACGAAGCTGGAGCATGGGTGAGTGTTAACTCTACAGTAGCAGACACAGGTACATGCCATAGCATGTCAAAGGGGACACAGAGCCTCCTCTTTTCCCTCCCGACACACAGGTGCCATACGGTGAGTGAGAGGCTCAAGCACAGAAAGATCCAGAGCAGAAGACAGCCATAGCCAGTACTGACTTTCCTGTGTGCCATCTTGGAAGAGCTTCTCTCAGGTCAAGAGAGCAGCCCCAGCTGAAGGAGTTGGGGTAGAAACAGAGCGGACCCTAGGTAGCCATCTGCAGACTCAAAACCATGGTGATTTAAGCCATTAGATTTGAGGAATCTAGCTTGCAACCAAACATTGCTGAAATGTAATTCTTACATCTAATTGTTCATAAAACAAATATTTACAGGGGACTTCCTGTGAAAAGGCAACACTGTGCTTTGGATTCAGACCAGGACCTGTTGCAGGCAAGAGAACATTCCAGAACACTTAATCCTAACTGTCTGTAAACCAAGTCTCTCTTTTAAAACTACTTCTTCATGGATCTCATGGCTTTACAGAACAGAAGCAGGAGTCCTTGTTTGGGCTTCCATACCAACATGAGCTCAAACCACACTTTTCTCTCCAGACATCTACTGTTCATCTTCACAGAACCATAAACTGTGATAGAGACCTCAACTATCCTAACCCTGCTTGCACTCTGTGGAATTTTATTTCCTTTGTTTATTTGGGGTGTGTCTGTGTGTGTGTGTGTGTGTGTGTGTGTGCTTATGCACTTATGCCATGGCATGTGTACGGGAATCAGAGGACAATTTGCAGATTAAGTTCGCTCCACTGAGTCCCAAGTCATCAGGCAGGGTGGAGAGTGAGCATCTTTACCCACTGAGCCATACTGTCAGCTCAAACTCTACAGAGCCATAAGACATCATCCAAGCTTGATGCTTTGTCTTCTATGGCTTAGGCCAGGCTCCCACTGCTTCTCTTCCTGTGCCTGAGAATGGGACATTCGTGGCCTCTTCCTGGAAGTATGTTCCCCAGAGGGACAGTGAATGCTTTCTCTTCTGAGCCTATGTTCACCTAAGCATCTCCTTGGAATACCAGACTGGATCTGACTGACATGGAGCTCTGGTTTCTGATCCCATCCATCACAGGTCATTTTTCTGACCAACTACTGCCTCAGAAGCTACAAATGCCCTCACTCTTCTCCGGACAGTCCAGTGCTTACCCAGAACTTCTATTTCTTCTGGTTCTCATCTGATCCCACACTCAAAGAGTTTATGTTGAGCACAATCTTGGTCCAGAGCACCATCCATGCCTCCCTTCTCACAAGGGACCCTACTCAACCCTCTGTTCCTGACAGCTTTACCCTACAGATCGGTCAGCAATGTTCTTCCATTTTAACAATGTTCTGTGGACCTCAGCCGCCTGGTACAGCCCTGTAGCTGGCTTCCTCCTGGAACAGCAATCGACTTCCTGGCTCTATCTGCATTTCTGTCTTTGCATCTCCTGATGCATGAGGGTTATTTTATAGACTCTGCCTTTGGGAAGGAGCTTCTGTGCCATCTTTCAGGTATCCAGCCCTGTTTGTGGGTACTCAACAAGCAGGGGCACGTTTGTGGGATTTGTATTCCAGGGTCCAGGGAGTTTGTCCTTCCTCACCCAGTCTTATATGGAAGAGAAGAGCACTGTTATATGACTAGCCATTGTGATTTTTAAAACTTTGAAAAGATAGGAGGATGCACGACCTGTATCAAGCAGATTCCAATTGGCCAACAACTGCAAGTGAGGTGACTGTTCCCACAGTTTCTAAGTGCCCTCCTAGTATTGCTTACAGTTACAGAAGGGATGCAGTATGACAGGTGAGTAGATACATGGTCAGGTCAGAGCAATGCAAGGTGGAGGTGATATGAACCACAGGGCCTGGATGGGGCCACTCAGTGCCATAGCAAATGTGTTCTGATTATGAAAATTCTCTCCACCTCTTGGTGAGCCTCAATTTCCCCATCAAAATATTGGGTTGGCACTAATCTTTCCTACTGCATATGTGGAAAATGAGCCATATAGACCCGGCAAGCAGACCCATATATTGTAACTATATATTTTTCAGAATCTATATTATTTCTTTCCCCAGATATAGGGTAGAATCTTGTTTCTGAAACCAGCTGGGCTTCCACCGTGATATTAAATTGAAATATTTTAAGACTCATCATGTATTGCAAATGGAAGCCTTGCTTTCTGCAGGTTTATCCAAGGTCCTGCCCAGTGCAAGAACTGCCTTCCTGGGTTCCACAGGCTGGACTGGGAAGTATACTTTACTTTTCTCACAAATAAGAAGTTTTGGGCCCAGCAGCCTGCCCATGACATCAAGCTACTAAATTCGTATGACAGTCATGAAAGTCCCCCATCATTGGGGACACAGTGTGATTTTCCGCCTCTGACAAGCCCGTGTATTGAGTATGATAACAGTTACTTTGTCTTCATCCACTGCCCGAGTATCATATCAATCCATTTGATGATCCAGCCAGCCGAGCCGGGCACTTCTGTATCAATCTTCATAGAGCTCTGCCTGTTGTCTAACAAAAAGCTCTGAAATGAGATCACTCAATCACACTGCCGCCCGGCCGTGCGCGCGCGCGCCTGGAGGATTTTAGCTCCCTGTCACTTTTCCACTGTTGAGAAGAGAAAACGGGGCTAATTGCGGTGGAAACACCTGAGAGCCGTCAGAACGGAGCTGACTGCACAGACTGTGTGGGAGCCATGGCGCAGACTGGACAGCGCAAGCGCTTTAAAGCAAGGCTTCAGATGGTAGCGTCTCAAGCGAGGTACTTCTGTTCGCCGATGTCGCCACATCTGAATTCTGGGGTCTGGGACACTTAGTCCTGAAAGAGATGTTTATTGCCTCTCTGTACTTTCCAGAAACGTCTAGAGAATCCATTACTTGTTGGATGGAAAGTGACAACCCCAAATCCTGTCAGGGTTTTCCTTAAATTTAAGGTGGAATAAAAATATTTTATAAATCTGAAAATATGTCAAGGGAAAAAAAAAAAAACTATACTACATTTAAATCCTGCAATAGGAGGGGCGGATAACAACATGATCGCCATGTTGCTTTCACATTTTAATAGCTATAACAGGAGAGAAAGAGAGAGAGAGAGAGAGAGAGAGAGAGAGAGAGAGAGAGAGAGAGGAAGGACGAGGAGGAGGAGGACGAGGAGGATCTCTTCTTCACCCAGTGTGTTCCTATTCCATTTTGAGAGGTCTGGGACTCAGGGGGCAGGGAGGAAGTTTCCCTGTGCTTAATCAAAGAAAATGCAAATTTGATAAATCTAGAAATGTCTTTTCCAATAGGACCGAAGGAAAGACACCGAGAAATGTGGGAAAGGGTTTTAGTCGGTGGTCTGGACTCTTGTGTGAGCCGTTTCACAGATGGATGCTTCCGAACTGGAAGGTCTTCAGTGTCTCATTAAAGAGCAGGCACACTGCTTTTAAGAAACGAAAGGAATGGCCAGTCACTGCCAGTTTGAGAACAGAGCGCTGACCTTCAGTGCCCTTGAGAAAAGCTCTGAGCGCCACAGTATACCTGCGAAGCTCCACCCTATCTTCTGGGGAAGGGCATATCACCTAGATTGTTCTGAATCAGGCCGGGACTCACTTCTGGAAACATGAGATATGAAGGGACTTTGTCATTTGCAGGTACTGCCTGCCGTGTCCCTGCGGGCCAGGTGCCGAGGAACATGTTAATTATTTCCCTTCATACCGAACCTTTATGCTTTAAATACAGTCTCTCAGAAACCCACAAGCAGATGTGCAGCGGTATAACACAAATGAAGAGGCACGCTGAGGTTCTCTAGGCATGCCGGTGGGAATTCTGGGGTGCCGGGTGGTGCACGTGGGGCTCTGATGCACATCTGTGGCTGAGGCTCTGACCCCTATTTGGCTTTTCGTGCATTTGTTTTTCTCCTATTTTAAGCAGCACAGGGACAAACAATGTCGCTAATGATTTCTCTGTGACCCAATTTGGCTATAGTTTACACACACACATAAAGTTCTTGATGCAATATTGGAAAGACACAAAGTGACATTAAACCCGAATTCCTGCTGCATGGCAAAAAATGATGGAACAGAGGGAAGAAGACCCCAGGAATGGCTTTCCTATTCCTGAGGAAAATGTTCTTTGTTGTGACCTTGGGATGTTCGTAAGGGACGGCAGAAGACAGAAAAAGAGCTAAGGATGCACAGGGCAGATTTGGCGAAAGGTGTCGTGACAAAATTAATGTCTCATTTAATCTACACTCTTCCCCCAGCTCCGCATGGGCCGAGAATCCCTCTGCTGCGGAAAATCTAATGACCGGTTTTGCAACGTCACCAATTTTTTTTCAATCATCCAAATACCTCAGCTTCAATTAAACTCATAAACTTCCTACCTACGGTTTGGTTGGGTGAGCAACGGCTTGTAGGAGAGGTGCTGGATGGGTGTGCTGTCCCTGTGAGATATAGTCCAATCAGGACCAAAGTTTTCCTTGTCAGTTTTGATATATCTGATAATAGCTGTAGGTTGTCTCGCAATGTCCAATGTCCTGTGAAGATGGGCTTTTCATATTCTTTATTGTTTTTTACTGACAAAACGTTGTCTGGACTTTTGCAGTTTTGTGAAATGAAACAACAGAAAAAACAATATATAATTTAGCCTCTTCTGTGTGGCTGGAGCCCCAATCCTGTGACTGGTTTTGGTCAGGATATAGAAGTCTTATTGATCGATGCCTTATAAGCATAGCTTGTGCCCAACGACACAGCCCATTCTGGTCCTCTCTACACACCTGTGCCAGCACATAACTGCGGGTCATCTAAAATCTTATTTACTGACATCTTGGATTCTGGGAATGGAAGAAGAGTGCAATACAGCATGAGACATCATGCTGTCCCTTAGCTGGTTCCCATGGGTCTCTTTTTCGGGTGGCCTGTTTCTTAGGATTCCCAGTCCACTCATCCATGTCCCTTTATCCTACCTTTGTAGGGACAGTATCTCTAGGGAACTGAAAAACCAGCCTCCAAATTCATGTGTCTTTGACGCCAGTCTATGTTTTTTTTCCCTCATGGTCATGTCCACAAGTGCAGGCACACTGATATGTGTACATTAAGTTGTCCGTGAACTCAAGTGGAAGGCACACACCTGAGGATGTACGCAGATCAACCCCCACCCCATACACACACACACACACACACACACACACACACACACACACACCCTGCATCCATTGTCTAGGTCTCTTTGTAAATAACAAGCCTCTATCGTCAGAGTAGTTACTTAAGACTGACTTATTTCCATCTATTTTAGTGCAGACTCAATGGTTAAAGGGTTAAAGGGTGTACTTCTGAAGGTGTTGCTCATGTTTTCTGTAGCTGTTTTTTTTTTTTTTTTTTTCTCACAGCATTTAACAGGTGTGAATTGGCTGTGGTTAGCATAGACTTCCTGCTGTGGCCTGGCCTCTTCCCTTCACTACACTCCACATGCCCAGTGTCTGCACCTCCACAGCACTGGACGGGGTCTGTGAAGTGCACTCCTGCTGACAATGGGTCATATATAGATGCTCCGGGCAAACTGCACAATGACTGGGGAATATGCAATGCTTCAGAGGTGAGACGCTGGTCCTCAGGGACCAAGCCCCACCCCACCCTTTGGCTGGATCTGAAGTCAGTGAGCCCGGCACTGTTACAAGCCGAAGGCCTGTGATTGGTTCGTGGATGCACAGGAACGAAACCTTCATGGTGGCCTCACCCAGATCGTCAAAGTCATCGTAGTGCATTGCCTGAAGCAGAGACCCCCAAGGCTCAGAGGGATGGCTGGCCTTTCCAGGTTATATAGAAAGTCTAGAATTGGAGGTTGGGATGAAGTCAGCAGTCTTGCCAGTTTCCCCAGGCTCCTTCCAGAGACTCATCTCTGTCAACGTCATCCTTACTGAAAACCCACCATTCCCTGATTCAACAAAGGGGCTTGGCTGTGTCTTTGTCTTTGCTGAACAGCCAGAGCAACAACTCTGTCTCTTCTGGTTTTGTTCTCCTGGTCAAACACTTTTTAAAAATCATTTCATTGAGGGGGTGGGCACAAAAATCATTTCATTGTAATCACTTTACAAGTAATAAAATGGAGACCAAGAGAATTAAATATACACCAAGGTCATAGAACTCCTTAGAGACAGGGTTCAAATCCATACCAAGGGCTTGGTCTCACAGCACAGGGAAGATAATACCTTCTTCCCTTTGAGTGTAAGAAGGTCAGAGCCAGGACTGAAGGTTAGAGCAAGAGCTAAGAAATGGTGAGGTAGAGTTAGGTGAATTTCCAAAGGTAGACCTAGGTGAGGAATGACTGGAGCTTTGCAGGTTGGGCAGGTGGAGCAGGTACAGGTGGGGCAGGTGGGATAGGTGCAGGTGGGGCAGATGGGATAGGTGCAGGTGGGGCAGGTGCAGTTGGGGCAGGTGGAGCAGGTACAAGTGGGGCAGGTGGGATAAGTACAGGTGGGGCAGGTGGGATAGGTGCAGGTGGGGCAGGTGGAGCAGGTGCAGGTGGGACAGGTACAAGTGGGGCAGGTAGGATAGGTGAGGTAGGGCAGGTGCAGGTGGGACAGGGTGTTCAGGAAGAGACTAGCAGAGTGTTCTCAGGATGGAACAGTTGTCCTAACAGGTAAATATAGGCAAGTGCAGGAGATGAACAGGCAGAGAAGTATGTATGATGAAGTATATGGATCCACACCCCGTGAGTGTGTGTGTGTGTGTGTGTGTGTGTGTGTGTGTGCGTGCGCGCGCGTGTGCGTGTGCATGTGCATGTATGCATGTGTGGTGGCAGTAGTGGGGACTGCCTGAGGTTATAGGAGCCACATGTGACAAAGTCTCATGCAATGTCAAGAGAGTTCACCTTTTATTGGTTTTCAAAACTTATTGGTTTCCACAGGATGTCTCAGGAGATCCCATATAGAAGAGAGAATCCACAACAACACACGTGGAAAGGATGCAGACTGAAAGGACAGTGGGCTTGTGGAGGAGCATGGCTTTCCCACGTGGGATGACACAGGACAATTTGATTAGTCCTGGCAACACTGACCTAAGACATGGTGCATTCAAGACTCCTGATACCAGCCAGTGAGGACCCCACTCTAGTGTTCAAGCATAAGTTACACACAGGAAGATGTGCAGAGTGTTAACAGACTGTGAGCTGTGAGTCCCAGTGTAAGTGTGGCTTGGTGACTTGGGATGGAAGTGTGCGCATATAAGCAAGAAACAGGGATAAGGGCAAGAAGGGGGGTTATGGGGAGCAGGAGGAGAATGGGGGAGTAGAGGAACATCAAGAGGAAGAATAGCAGAAGCAAGGGGAAGGAGAAGAATAGAAAGAGGGGAGGAAAGAGAAGAAAGGAAAGGGAAGAGGTTGAGGATGTGGAGCAGGAGCATGAAAGTGGAAGCAAGCGGATGGAGAGCAGGAGGACCAGGAAAAGGATGAAGAACTCTCTGCCCTCCCTCTGCTGGCTTCTCCTCCACACTGCTTTCTATTATTTTTTTTCTGCTCTGTGGTCTTTTGAAGCCTCTGAGTTCCACAAACACCACCTTGGGCATCTGCAATCCTTCATCTTCCCCAACCAGTCCTGTCTCCCTGCAGGGCTCCTTCCCCCCATTATGCTGACATGATCATATGATCTTATGGTCCTCCTGTGCTGCTTAGACTCATACATCCCACAGCTACTTCCATTGGTACCCGTCTGGCTTGATGGGAGAACCTACAGTAGTATGTTGTGTTCATGGAAGAGATTCCCCCACTGGAGCGGAGGTCTTTAAACCGTTGTCCAGTATGTTAGTTATTTAAAATTAAGCTTAGAGGATATTTTAGGTATGCTTGAAAATGTGACAGCTCTTTGTGCATGCTTTGGGATAGTTTAGACATTTTCCTTGGTAGGTTTGCCCAATGCACAGTTATGTGCTAGGAATGCGGGGTTTTATTTTGTTGTTGTTTTTCAATTCATCTAAATTTTCCTAAGTAAACTCTATAATCTTGTAAGGTTCTTAAAAGACCACATTAAAGAGAATTGAACCCTAGGAAAAATCAATTGAAAAATGGTAGTTCTGAGTTTTGGTGCTCTATTTAAAGGGTTTTACTTATTAAAAAAAAAAAAAAGTTATGTCCAGCGTGAAAGCAATGGCTGGGTAGACGAAGCTGTAGATGAAGCTGGATGTATGAGCCAGAGAGAGGGCTCAGTTGGTGAAGTGCTTGCTTCACAAGTGTACAGACCTAGCTCAGTCCTACAAACCATGTATTGAGCTGTGTGTTCATGGGAAGACAGCACCAAATGATACAGCTCCTGTATATCCCCTATCTCTGAGGTTCAGTGAAAAATGCAGAAGGGAGAGAGAAGACTGTAAGAGCACCAGGCCACTTGGTGCAATGTAGCATCTTCTGGACATGAAGGGGAAAACTGTACCTGTGAAATCTCAGTGATATGGTCACCTAAATAAAACTTGCATAGTGACGCCATTCAGTATGGAAATTTCCTATGGCCTCATCCCTTCATAGAGAAGTATAGACTATCAGTGTAGTGAGTGATCAAGTGAACGAACAAGAGAGAGAAAGACAGAGACAGAGAGACAGAGTCATATAGACAGAGACACACACAGAGACAGAGAGAGACAGACAGACAGACAGACAGACAGACAGACAGTGAAAGAGAATAACAGAATGGCAGAATCAGTTCTCCCCAGAGTTCAGGTCTCTGATTATCTGCCAGCAATATTAAATAGATTCAGTAGGTCTTACACACACACACACACACACACACACACACACACACACACACACACACACTGTGTTCATTCTTTTCCTCTTCTTGTGAATAATAAAAAAAAAAAATCAAAACAACTTATGGAAGAAAGTGCTTGGTCTGTGTTTCCTGAAGGGTAACCATCCGTCACGGCTAGGAGGATGGGTAGCAGGATGGGCACGGCCACCTGAGCAGCCAGATGAGGCCTCACATCTTCCAAGGCAAGCAAGGAGCAGAGGAAGGAAACAGGAAGTGGTTGAGACTACAAGCACCCCAATCCCCAACCCCTGTGGCACTTGTTCCAGCAAGGCTCCACCTCCCAAAGGTTCCACAGCCTTCCCAAACAACCCATAGTGTCACCAAACAGAGACTGGATATTCCAGTACCTGAGCCCACGAGGGATTTTTTTCTTATTTAAACCATCCCATCTAGGTAACAATAAAGAAGTCACGTATTTCTGGTGGGACATGGCAGGGGTTAAATGGTGAGAGAAGGGAGGAAATGATATAAACGGACTAAACGATGTACTTACATATGAAATTCTCCAGGAAAAAATAGGGATGGTGGTGGTGGTAGTGGTGATCAAGTTACTGAAAAACAAACCAACCAACCAACCAACCAACCAACCAACCAAAAATAGTGCTAGGTATAGTAATTAATTTCCATCCCGGTAGCAAGGAACTGGGTACTAGTAGATCTGTGAGACTAACCAAACTGGTTAGCTCCAAGCCAATGAGAGACTGCCTCACAAAACAAGGTTAGCTCTCAGCCAATGAGAGACTGCTTCACAAAACAAGGTTGGCTCCAAGCCAATGAGAGACTGCCTCACAAAACAAGGTTGGCTCCAAGCCAATGAGAGACTTCCTCACAAAACAAGGTTAGCTCTCAGCCAATGAGAGACTGCTTCACAAAACAATATGGATTTGGTGTGGTGGTGCTCAGCTATAATCCTAGAGCTTGCGGGGCAGCAGCAGGTGAACCTCTGGGAATTCCAGGCCTGCTAGGGATACACAGAGAGACCTGTCTTAAAACTGAACATCACAACTGAAACCAAAGGAACAAGCAAGATGAAAGGCTCCTGAGGCATGATACTTGGGTTTGGCCTCTGACCTATAGACTACACAACTTGTGTATGCACCTGCACACACATGACCAATCCAGAAATGTTTGCATATTCAAGTATCAAATAAACTGTGTGTCTATAAGCATATTTTGGTGTAAGATGATGCTTTATATCAAAGAAGACGTGTTCTAAACTCCTCAAAAAGAAAATCTAACTCAAAAGGTTTTTTTCTAAAAAGGAATAGATTGGAGAGCTGGCTCATGGGCTAAGAACAGCTTTCTATTCTTGTGGAGGTCCTGAGTTCAGTTAACAGCATCTCACAACAGTTTGTAACTTCCGTTCCAGGCCCTCTTATGCCTTCTTCTGGACTGCACAGGCACCAGGCGTATACATAGTACACATAAACACATGTATGCACACATTCATACATATAAAATAAAAATAAATAATTTTTAAAGGAGAAACAGAAATTGGCCATGTTTTAGTTGGGGCAAGAGCCTTATGAGGGAAAGGAAGGATACTGTGGAGGCCGAGAAGTTACAGACAGTCCCTGGGTAGCCACTGTGCACACAAGGGAGCATGTGGTGCTGTTGGAACCCATGGCTGCTTCTTGAGCTGTGAAGCAAACACCTGCTGAACATTTCCCAGAGTTCCTGTATCTTTGTTGGGCCAGCACTAGATGAGAAGAGAGGTACTTTACATGATGAATGGAAGGAAATTCCCATTCTCAAGGTGCTTCCCACAAGACGTGAGGCTACGAGATGCCTGTGTAATAAAAGTATTCATCCGTATCACCCATAGCTGCTCACGTTCCTAATTAGACCTTTAAGCATGCAGTCAATGCAACCCGGATGTGAGATGAGTTTGGGGGAAAGCTACAATTACAGCATCGACGTTCACATTTGCTGACGTTTTCATGCTTAAATTTGTAATCTTAACTTTGCCTTAACACGTTTTCATGCTTAATTTTCTTCCCCGTGTTTTGAAGTCACAGACAGCACCAGTGTTTGTGGGGGAGCAGCCTGTGTGGGGTGCGAGCGGCTCTCACGGAGGAGACAGAAGGAAGGTCTTGCTTTGGGTTGCTCCTGTTGCTTTCACTAGGGACAACTATTTGAAACGTTGTCATCCCCAACCACGAGCAGATGACACCTAGAAACCCATTACTGATAAGTTTGGAGAGAGTTTCTAAGAAGTTTGCAGGCTGACTGAAGGGGTCACTGAAGTGAACGCATCAAGAGAAATATCAAATCTCTCCTTGATAACTTCCCCCCACCCCCAAATATAACTTGTCTAAAGTAGGTTAACAAGTAATGATTGCACTAGGTGAGAGCGGGGTGCATAAGCCCATCATATCTCCATGAGCTGTTTATCAAGAAATGGCTAAAGTTGGAAGAAGAAAGGCATGGCGGGGCCTCTGTCTCAAGCTCTTGGGACTGCAGAGGTCTGCAGCTCTGATTTCACCAAGGGCCAGCCTGGGCCCAGCTAGGCTGAAGACGAGTAGGACAGGTGCAGTGCCTTTCCGCTTGTCAATGTTTGTGTTTCTCAAACCGTCCCCACTTTGTCCATTTCCTTCTTCCACGTCTCTTCTGGCTTTGCAGGACTTGCAGGGTAAGCGATAAGGCTCTGCTCCAACCCTCTGATGCTGTTAGCTCTTTGTGAGGCCTGTAAGTGACCTGTAGTGGTTTTAACACCCATAGCAGATCCTCTCTACCACCCAGGACATCCACCTCACCTCCTACCACCTAGGATCCCATGGCGTCATTGGAAACTGAGAGAAGGGATGGGAGAGAGCAAGGCCTTCAGTGCTTGATGTGTGCCTTGGTGTGATGTGTGCACTGGAGCTGGTTCACTGGACACTGGTAACCACTGTGAGAAGTGGGAGGGGTTCTGAGTCTTTGATAACGGCAGATATCTCCTGGGGCTCAGTCTGGGAGGCAGAGACAACTCAGCCTTGGCCTCATACCCTGTATAGGATGAAGCCGAGCCTGTATTGTCACTACCATGCACTTCCTCCTCCATCTCTGGGTTCCTACACTTTCCGAGTAATATCTACAAAGGTTTCTACTTTGTGCCTTCAGGGGACACCTCAATACACCATTGAGAAAAGGTTGGCTCTGGTCCCACAGGTCCAAGGTTGACTTCCCTCGTCTAAGTACACAGGAGATGCTCATCCCTGTGTCCCATGTCCCTTTACCTGAACAGGAGAATGTGAAAAGTTCTGTGCTCCACAGCTTCTTCTTTGAACAATATAGAGATGCCTGACAGGGCCTACAGAAGTTGCTGGGAGGCCAGGAAAAACTCCTACTCTTTTTCTTCAAGCCTCAATCAAGTCAAGATAGGACACAGACCCCGAATCCTCTGCCTCCTGTCTATAAACTTTAGAGAAACCACTGTCTATGCTGACCCAGTCACCACTCACCGTACAGAAACCGTTTGATGTGAATGGTCCCATCTCAGTCAAGTGAAGCTGCTCCTTGAGAGGAAGAGAGGTTGGCCTTGACTATTACTGAATTGCAGGTTAGTCATGGAAGCCCAAGTTGTTAAAAGTTTTACTACAGA
This sequence comes from Mus minutoides, assembly GCA_902729485.2. NCBI lineage: Eukaryota > Metazoa > Chordata > Mammalia > Rodentia > Muridae > Mus > Mus minutoides. The sequence continues at coordinate 2,117,385 of LR749544.1, forward strand.
GATAAACAATAATCATAGATGCATTGCCTTGAATATACATGTATATGTATGTGTTTGTGTGTATTTGTCTGTATATGTGTATATGAATGTGTGTGTATGTATTCATATCAACTGTGTTTCTCTTTTCAATATGCAATTGCTAGTGTAAGCTATAATCTCATATTATGCTTACACATAACATTTGACATATTTTCAATGAGTCTCTATATTTCGTCCTAGTGTTTATAATCATTGTTATTTTAAACATTGAATGTCATTCAATAGCTCGCACTTTTTTTAGGGGCATCAGCATTGGAGTAATTGCTGTGGATTTAATAAACTTAAGCTTTGCATTTGACATTAAGCTTCAAAGCCAAATGTTTTTCGGTTTTGTAAATCACAACTGTTTAAATATCCATCTGAGAGGCAGTTGAAGGCATTTTCATGTTTTCCTGGAACTGTGGCATGTTGTTGGCTAAATTGGAGTTGGAACTGGAGTGGGATGCCCCCATACATGCCTGTGCAGACTCAGGTTTGGAAGTTGAAGGGGCCTATGGGAAGGACCTGGCGTTTCTATGGACACAGAATGGAAAAGTTCAGGTCAAGAGCTTCATGTGACTTTCTCTTCCTTGGTGATACCTTGCAGGTAAGGATGGTACTGGAGCAAGACGTACCTTGGGATTCAGGCCTTGGCTTCCGCCTGACATCAGGACACTCCTATAAAAAGCTCTCGTAGGCTTTTTTTGTTTTCCAGTGTGGGAATTTTGGGTACCAAATCTAAAACATCTAATCAGAAATAAATCATTTTGCTGAACTATCAGTTACTCACGCACATCAATAATATATGTCTTAGGGATAAATTAGCCTTACATACATTTTTATTGGGCTCCCTTTTCACCTATGGAGTTATAAAAATGATCAAACGCAGCTGATTGCAGGCAGCTGGGTGCTTACCATGGAGACACTCACCTTGGAGAATGGCAGGTGGGTTCTTCTTGTCTATACCTGTGGCCTTTCCCTTCCTGTGGGGAAGGCACTGCCCTCTCTACCCACAAGAATACATCTCTCTACGAGGAACTAAAAGAACTTGATGGATTTAAAAAAAAAATCAATTTGGGGGTAATTGCATAGTACGTATTCAAAGTTGTTTCCTAGAAGGTTCATCCGATTTTGAGTAAGTTGGCCTTAAATACTGAAGCTCATTCACTTTTCTGTTTTGGCTACTAAACACAGACTATTAGATACAGAGATTACACGGAATCATCATGCAGCCAGGAAGTACAGAGTAGCAAATGCCAGCTGGAATTAGCCGACCAGCTATAGTGAGGGATCCAGTTATCCCCACAACTTCCACACCGTGGTCCACCTCCGCTCGCTTTCTTTTGAAGTTTGCCATAGGAAAATATTAAGATCTGGTCAATGCGTTTCTGAGAGTACGGTGCTGGTCCTTAGTGTGAAATAACTGAGCCACGTGTGGAGACACCTTACCCGGAGCGGCAGATCTCCGGTTAAATTATCCGTGGTATTGGGAACGCGCAGGTCGTTGACTATCCCAATTTAATTTGGGCAGTACAGGACATTTCTAATAATTAATACTGTAATAACACTTAATGATCTGCACTCATGCAATCTGAAAATCCAGCTAATGGTGCAGTTTTAGTGATTGCACAAACAGCAAGTTTTAAATGTGTCAAATGCTGCTATTTCAGCATCCTGATGCCAAGCAGGAGACCCTGCCCGTGGGCTCCAGCTGACCCCAGCCCAAGCCTAGCCAGGGCTGTGCTGGGGCTGGGTGGGTCTCCAGGGAAACCTTGTGGGTGGCTTGAAGCTGGGGCAGGAGATGTCGAGGGAATGACATAGTTCTTCCAGATGGAAGACACATTTAAGAGCTGTGTAGATAGAGCGAGGAGGGGGGTGCCGGAAAGTGGAGATGAGGTTCAGAGTGGTAAGGACTGTGTAAACTTCATTAGGAAGGAATTAATATTTTGGAGACTTGCCCAATAGATAGAGCCGTGTTCATTAACCTCAGCCTCTGCTTGTCTTGCTGTTTCATTTGGCACGCACAAAACTGCCCTTAGATAGCCTTTCAGGGCTGATCTCAGATACTTCAGTGACTGTTCTTCTAGATCCATGGGTGGTAATATCATGCTCTGTTGAGAACTGTGGTACAGTTATTTATTTATTATTATTATTATTATTATTATTATTATTATTATTATTATTTAATGGGAAGCCATTCCATTCTCTATCACCTATCATCTCTATAAGAAAAACTGAATTTAAACAGCATGGTTAGTGTAACCGGGATCCTCACTAGCAGTTTGCTGAGTTAACCCCATCATTACTTGTGCAACCCCTCCAGGACTCTCACCACCAGTCATCATTTTAAAGAGTAAGAAGGAACATACAAAGAAAACGCCATTCTGATACCACACTATGTAAAACCTGCTTCCTCGCACTCTTTCCCTGCACTTGTGGGATGCAGGGACCCGATGACGTCAAGCTGATGAACTCCTTAGAATATGTAGAACCCTTATCGGCTGCTGATACAGATCCAGGAGAGAGACGGATCTGTGTGGGTGCGGAGGGGCAAGATGTGAGTTGGCTTTCCTTTCACAAACGCAAACAATTCAAAGCTGCATTTCCAGCCAACTTTGGTTTAGATGAAGCATTTACATGAAGGGAACTGATGGGGGTCATTTGCAGAAGAAGGCAATACCTCAACATGGTCAAGTTCCTCTGTTCCTCTTCTCTGTTATGCTTTTATCTTTAATGTGTTACCCTGCAGATGCTGTTCTGATGCTGTTAGGACATCACCAGCCTCAGGGAGGGATTGCAGCTCATTGATTGCCATGAGGCGAGTCCATTACAGAAGTCTTTAGACCCCAAAGAATGGGACGAAGACACTGGATGAAGCATCACAAACAGGCCAAGGACAAGAGAAGGTTTAGCATAGATCAGTACTCTGGCCTAGGATGCCCCAGTGGAACAGTCTGTACCTTTCCAGAAAGCTCTATCCTCCACTGGAACTCTTTCCTCTCCACCTCTGTCCTGAGGCCGGTTTCCTCGGCTTGCAGAGAGCAGGTCTCATTAGCAACAGGAATTAAATTAACTGTTTAGGAAAAAAAAAGGCTTCAGCCCCATTAAAGCAGCATTAAAGGTGCATAGCACTCATGGGCTTACAGCACGAGAGGTAAATGCAGACTGAGATCTTGCCTTCGCTTAACCAAACCCCGGTCTCCAATAGTGTGATTCATCTACTAAGTACATTCCAAAATTTCACCTAAATGAACGTCCAATATCATACTGTGAGTCAGAGAAGATTAACCCCATTTTATAGATGATTAAATCAAGTCCATAGAGACACTCCAAACCTAGTCCAAAACCACAGTGGGACAGGAATCTAGGAAATGTGGCTCTTCCCACACTAATGCTTATACCTCAGTTGGGGACATAGCACATTTCAGGACTACTGACATAGCAGGATCCACAGGGACTGGCTCGTGGCTTCATGCTGCCAACCTGATTCTCAGTTCAACTGGGATTGATGGTCCAGCTGAGGGAGGTAGGCTCAGGGTGGGGAAGGGCTAGGCACTTTGACAACACTGTTAAGTGGAGGAGGGTGACATCTCCATGTTCAGCAGCCAGCAGTACTTTTGTTTTTGTTTTTGTTTTTTTGTTTTGATATTTTCTTTATTTACATTTCAAATGTTATCCCCTTTCCCAGTTTCCCCTCTGGAAACCCCCATCCCATCCTTCCTCCCCCTGCTTCTATGAGGGTGTTCCTCCACCACCCACCCATCCACTCCCACCTCCCAGCCCTCGATTCCCCTACACTGGGGCATCTTTCGAGACTTTCTAGGACCAAGGACATCTCTTCCCATTGATGCCTGACAAGGCCATCCTCTGCTACATAAGCAGCTGGAGCCATCTGTACTCCTTGGTTGATGGCTTAGTCCCTGGGAGCTCTGGGGGGTCTGGTTGGTTGATATTGTTGTTCTTCCTATGGGGTTACAACCCCCTTCAACTCCTTCAGTCTTTTCTCTAACTCCTCTATTGGGGACCCAGCACTCAGTCCAATGGTTGGCTGTGAGCATACACCTCTGTTTTTGTAAGGCTCTGGCAGAGCCTCTCAGGAGACAGCTGTATCAGGCTCCTTTCAGCATGCATTTCTTGGCATCCACAACAGTGTCTAAGTTTGGTGGCTGTATATGAGATGAATTCTCAGGTGGGACAGTCTCTTGATGGTCTTTCTTTCAGTCTATGCTCTACAATTTATCTCCATATTTGCTTCTGTGAGTATTTTGTTCTGCAGTACTTTTATCCCTAGCAGAGCACCTCTCCCAGGAAGGGCCGAATCTGCCCCAGGTACGGTAAAAGAACTGCTGTGGACCATGAGCAGAGCATGTCCATGTCCCTTGACTTGGACACCCCAGGACAGGTGATAAGGGCTGCAGGGATCACCAGGAAGATGGTTAATTGTGGAGGTATGGGTGAGGCAAATCCAGATTCCTGGCAACAAACGTGAGCACCTGGGATCAGATTGCTGTGTCCATCGGCAGACAGTGGTTATCATGGCAAAGATGTGCTCAGGGAGAGGAAAGATTACAGCAATTCAGCATATGGGTACAGGAGATGTGTACAGCTTTTTCATTATGCAAATATGGAAAAGAAAGATAGCTGACTCAACCCGGGCCTTCCTCCATAGTATAGAGCCTTAATGTATATAAGAAACCCCCTTTACATGTGTGGAGCCATGATGTTCTATGCTTCACGTGGAGTACTACTTTTAATTCCAGGATATGCTCATGAGTTGAAACTGCTTTTGGACTGAATTTACAGACAGTGAAACTAAGGCCCTGACACAGTATCTTACTCAAGAAACAAAAGCTGAGAGTGGCACTGGAATGTTGTCAGCATGCTGTAGCCCTGGCCAGGGAGCAGATGTTTACAGCTGTGGACAAGGGTAATAATCACCATGATGAAAGCTATGCCTGAGTGCCACCCCTGTCCCGTAACCCTGGTCAGCTATGCTAGAAAGTGGTCTGCTCTCACGCACAGACCCTTACGTCCATAATCTGGGAGTATCTCAGATGCCACTTCTGGTTCGTGGCTTGATCTTAGCAGCCATAGGTGCCAGCAGTGGGTTCCTTATCTGCTTCTCTCCTTCTTGCATATGGTGAGCAGGCCTCAGAAGTTCACTTCAGGACACCACTGGAGGATGGGTATTAGGAAGAGGCCAGAGTCTTCCAGCCATATCTTAAAGTCACTGTGCCATGTTCTCCGGAAAGAAGAAGGGTCCTGGGCTCAAGTCTTTGTGGTTTATTTTTCAGTGGAAACAGTAGACATCATGAAGGCAGTTTTCAGTGGTGGCTTAAGTAGTTCTAGGGAGGCTGCCCACTACGATCCGGAGCCTCATGCATTTAGATGCACGACTTACTCTGCTTTGCCTTAAATCTTTTCTGTAAGAGAGGAAGCGAACCTTTTTCTGGATGACTGTCATGTAATTGTTCTCAGTAGCAGTGTCACAGTCTGTAGTTACCTGCCAGCTCTAGAAGGGGCCTTTCTAATTCTGCTCCCAGTGGGGACAACCCATGACCTGGAGGCAGGTGTGTGCTTTTCTGCCCCACCCACAGCAAGCCACAGTTCCAATCCAGGAAATACAGAAGTGCCAAGATATGGTGCCTAAGTATCTTGAGCTTCAGTTTGTGCAGCAAAGAGAGGTACTGTTGCTGGTATCCAGGAACATGGAGACAACCGTGCTTATATTGTGTGTCATAGCCACACATCTATGTCACGGGGTTTAGAGCATCTGCATGACTGATAGATTTGCTGCTCCATTTGAATCATGACCAGATGTTAGGTGTGTCATGGATAGCCTCTGCTGAGATGTCAAGGTAATGATAGCACGAAACAAGTTATCAATAAACAAAGCAGTTACAATGTATGTATGTCTCCTGGTTAATTAAACAGAGTACACTGTCCTAGAAAATAATGCATTCTATTTCCAGGTTTAAAACACACCGGAGTTAGAGGATGAGGGCCCAAAGAGCAATTCTAGGTTAGCTTGACTTACGTTAAACAAAACCCCTAAACACCAAATCATGTAATATTCAATTAGAGATTTGTAAAAATATTGCTCTTAATAATGAAATCACAAAATATCATAATCATAATATAATTTCAATAATTAAAATTTGCAAATTTTTAGAGTGTTGACTTTATTTAATTCTTGAACTACCTAAAATCAAACTATTGTACACTTATAAAATGTAACATTTAAAAATCTTAGACAAATAATAGAAATTGGAGTGCATTTATATTATCATGATTAACTTCAAATTTATAAAAGCAGGCAGAGTCTAACCATGTCTTTGCAATTTCTTGCAGTAAGAAATATCCTCATTTGTTTTGGGAAGCTATTGCTAGTTTTAAATTCTTCTCTTTAAAGCGGGCTTGTGTGATATCCCCACAACTCTGTTACTATCATGCTCTTCATCCCACATCTGTCTGCCTGGGCTCCATAGCTTTGTTGGAACCTCACTCAGTTCAAGTCATTCACGTGGGCTATTTCCTTTTGCTTTTGTGTCCTGACCTGTCTGTTTTAAGCACGGCAAGGGGCGGTATGCAGGGGCTGTAACACCCGAGGTCTAATACCAAAGGAGCAGTTAGCAGAGACAACACAGCCAGGGCTGATTCTTTTGTTAGTTCCCCACTCTGTTTGAGAAGAGCCTTTTTAAGTTCTTCACTTTCAAGCACACATTCAGGCAGAGAAGCAAATGAAAGCACTTTCCACAAAAACAGCACAATCGAGAGGAAGAACCCTCGGAGGACAGACTGCCACAGAGCCGACCATAGTCAATGTAGCTCCTTACCGTGAACGATATTTATCTGTAGAATAAATTATTGATATGGGCATAGATTTAATTGAGTATTATTTGGATTAGAAGATGCTCCTTGTCGACCAATTGATCTTGATGTGTTAGTAAGGCAGTCTCTACTCCAGCAGCGTAGTGCTGGGCTGAAAAGCTTTTGCTGTTTCCTTGGGTTATTATCCTCCCCACCCCAAGGGTGGAGTGGTGTCCTGAAGCCTTACCTCACAGCACAGAGCTCAAGGAACTTGCAGCTCTCAAATAAACGGCTGCCTTCCTGTGGGTCTGTTCTTCTGATAAGACCCTTTTTGAGAGGCATGTCTTCCCTGCAGTAGCAGCTGATGGCTGCAGCAGAGAATGTGTTTCAAGTCTCATGGTTTTAACCTGAAGCTTCCAAAAAATATTATGTGTTCCAGGAAGGACTCCAGCTCCCATCAAGCAAGCCTTTTTTGCTTTTTTTTCTCTATTGTTTGCTGATGCCTTTCAATGTTAGGCAAGAAAACGAGTAATTACAGCTAAATCTAGTAACGGGAGTGAGGTCTTACAGAGGAGACGCCAAAAGTGGATAATTTCGGAGGCTCTCTGAAGCAAAGGTTAAACAGCAGGCGACTCTTCAGTGCGTATCTGCTAAAAAAAATGACATCTTGGGAACCAGAGAAAGATCTATTACACAAAGGTAATGAGCGTGAAGCAGTTCAAGGGAAAGGAGAAGGGTGTGACTCGAACCCATCATTCTGGCAGTGGGCTTTCTTTCTTCTTCCAGGCATTTCACTTGCATTCCTTCTCAGTAGTTCTGTTTTTCTTTTTTGTTTAACAACAAGGTAAACCTTGTATAAGTATAGATTTAGATGTCTATATTAAGTCATCAGTCCATAGTGGATGTGGATTTGCGAAGAACACGCTGGAGCCATGATCAAAATACATTGCCTTTTACTTATCTTAGTTAATTCTCAAAATAAGTTGCTACACCGTGGAGCAGTACTTGTTTCTTTGTGACTTTTCCTGGTCTTGACACACAAAACCTAGTAGTACTTTGAAGTAAATGTATCCTTATGTGCAAACAGTTATGTACCAACCAGAATGCAACTCATCAGGCTGGCCATTTGATCTGCTGGCTCTAGGGACAATCTCAGACACTTGGGGTATGGGGTTCTTGAATCCTTCACTGAGTTTGCCCCTGATAAAGGAGAGTGGTATCCACTTTTTTTTTTAACCTTTGGACCTCCCTTTCTTCCTTAGAAGAGAGCAGAAGCTATAATTCTGAGCTGAGGGTCCTGTAAGATGGCATACACTGCATCTGACAGTCACTCTCAAATGTCAGATTGAACTGTCAGTAGTTCACGGGAGTCACCAGGCCATCAGCAGTATTCAGTGAGGGTATTCTAGAAGGGACCCACGTTACCAACTTGCAGGGCCTGGTTCTAGGTCTGCAAGCTTCTGCACTGAACATGTGATTGGCAGAGCCTTTGAGGAGGCTCCTTCTGCATCCCTGTACCTCTCACACACACACCCCCGCCCCCTGACTAAGCCACCAGGAGCTGCAGCAACTTCAGGACATGTCATCATTTTACGTGCAGGTTAAAAAAAAAAAGTAAATAGCACCCCCACGCATTGTATGAGAACACAGGCATCTTTTGCTGTATTTGTTTATTTAAACCCCTGAAAATGATTTGCCTGTGAAATATTACTAATTCCGTCCCCATTTTAAAAGCAGAGAATGAAGCCATTAGCTGCTAATCCACTGCTCATTTTTGACTGTGACAAACCTTGACTCTATGTAAGTATCTCTTGCCTTTTCTAGTTTTAGAGTGAAGACAGAATCAGCCCTCTCCCTATTACTGGGTTGCAGACAGTCTTCATCAGACTTTTGGTGCACTGATCTGATTGGGACCATACCTGGGATGTCTCAGGCTGTTTTTAATTACCTGACTTTTGGCTTGGAAAGTGTGTGTTTGTAAGCACTCTTCATAGGGGAGACTCTATTGGCCTGGGTGTGACAGATCACCAGGGAGAAATGTTTGCTGTGGTCCACAGACAAAGAGGGCTCCACCATGACCCATCAGAAGAATGAAAGTTGTACAGAGAGTCAGGTTCCAATGATACCTGCTCAGGTATCCTTCTCAGCCACTTGTCCATCCTCAGGTTTGTCTGCTCCTTGTCAGCTTCCGCTTTTGCAAATTATCCTTCCCGTTGAAGTGGGTGACTTTCAAAGGCAAGGGACATTGACTTGGGACTGGCTGGCTAGCATGCTTCCTCAAGACGCTTGAGAACTTAGGGTCTGTCACCACACACGTGGTCGTCATCTGGCACCCTGGGGGTAGCCAAGCATGGCAGGTCGCTCTGTTTTCCCTTTTGACATCCATAGTTTGGGTGGCACGGCCTGATCATTTTTCATAAGCCTCTTTTCCCTGTCAGAGTCGGTGAACGGATTCTTAGACATTTGTGAATCTGTCCTCAGCTGCGTCTCCTGCTATTTAATGCCACTTCGCTTGGCCACTGGGCTTCCGAGCTGAATGTGTCTGCTGCTGGGAGGAATGTGTTCTCACTATGATTAGTAAAGAGTTTGGGTGTGATTTCCCCCAGCACAAGCTGACAAGCCGCCCAGTACATTGTCATTTATCATTGTACACTAGATCTGTCAACTAGAGAAACAATTTCAATAAAAAAAAAATTCTGCATGAAATTACTTTCCTGGAGAAGAAAACACTGAGTGGATGTGTGTGCCCATCTGTGTCTGTGTCACGTTCTGTTTGCTTTTTTTTTCCTTTGACTTTTTTCTTTTTTCTTTTTTCTTTTTTTTAATTTTGGCTGTGAAAGGTACTTAATGTACCAAAAACAATTTGTACAGACATTATTTTACCAATTGCTAGTGTGAACGCCTTGCTGAGGCATCCCTTATCTAACTGTTGCTAATACATTTTCATGCTGAGCTCTTACGGCTTCATTTTACAGTTGAGGAGATCACCCATTCCATGCTGTGCTGGAAATGGGACCCTCGTCACTCGGGTCCATAGAGTACACTTAACGGAGGAACAGGCATCGGCATCCGACGCGTTGCACCATCTTCTCGCTGTCAGGCTACGAGTTACAAACACGGGGCCTGCTTGCCTGTTGGCTTCTGGAGGAGCGTGGAGCTCACTCATCATGGTGTGCGGCTTAGGTGCCCTGCTTGTAAGAGAGCCATGGACCTGAGGTAGCCTGCCTGGGACGATACTAGTGCTGGAGCTAGCGCTGTGTTTGTTGGGTGTGCCATAGGAGTTCAGCATCTAGCAGGGACTCTCAGGCCCACAGTTGGGAGAGCTGGCAGGACCAATAATTGCTGTGGAATTACGCTCCAGGAGAGCTTAGGGGCCAGAGCAGGCTTGGAGGCCCTCGTTTTCCACCCTGTCAGCTTTCCACCCAGCTATGGATTTCTAGTCATCGCAGCTGATGATTCTGCCAGCGTCCGTATCAGAAAATGAAATTTTCACTCCCCACTTGGTTGACTCCATTCATAGGGTGCAACGTTGTTAAAGAAAAAAAGTCACCCTCCTGTTCCTCCTTCATCATTTGCTTGTGATTCTGAGAGTCAGAACCTAGCCCCTTTAGGACGCCAACTCCCTTTCCTGGTCCTGCACTGGCTTTCCCATGGTGCCTTGGAAGATGAGGTTTTCTATCAGCAGAAGCTGGCCACAATGGGAACAATTGTATCATAATCAGAATTTTAAAACTGTACTGTAATTGGAGCTCCTGAGGAATTAGATATTTATAAACCAAACAAATGAGCCTTACCTTAAACATGGAGTTGGGTTTAGAGATGAATTTCTGTGTGCATGGAATGGTTGTTTGCTTTGTATAGAATGTTTGCCTGGCTTATGGTGTCTCAGTCCTGGTACAAAATTTCTCTGGAGTCAAGAGTCCAAAGCCACCAGAGAAAGAGAGAGGAAAATAGATTGCCCCTGGACAGAGTTCTTTTTCATTTAGTATTTTTTATTTTCTTGTTATCGCTACCTCTTTGACACAGAGGCAATAGTAATTCCAATGGAAAGTCCGCCCCAGCCACAGTGTCTCAGTCCACCCCAGCCACAGTGTCTCAGTCCACCCCAGCCACAGTGTCTCAGTCAGGGTTTCTATTCCCAGCCATAGTGTCTCAGTCAGGGTTTCTATTCCCAGCCATAGTGTCTCAGTCAGGGTTTCTATTCCCAGCCATAGTGTCTCAGTCAGGGTTTCTATTCCCAGCCACAGTGTCTCAGTCAGGGTTCTATTCCTGCACACACATCATGACCAAGAAGCAGTTGGGGAGGAAAGGGTTTATTCAGCTTACACTTCCATACTGCTGTTACATACACCTGCTCTCTTATAGAACCCAAGACTGCCAGCCCAGAGATGGTCCCACCCACAAGGGGCCCTTGATCCCTAATTGAGAAAATGCCTCACAGCTAGATCTCATGGAGGCATTTCCCCAACTGAAGCTCCTTTCTCTGTGATAACCCAGCTGTGTCAAGTTGACACAAAAACTAGCCAGTACAATTGACCCCTTGTCAACTTGGCACACAAATACATCACTAGTAAGCCTCAACCTTTAGTTCTTACCCATCCCCAAGATCTTAAGTAACTTAAAAGTCCCACAGTCTTTACATAAAATTCAGAGTACTTTAAAATTCAAAGTCTCTTAACTGCGGGCTTCATTTAAAAACTTCCTTCAAGAGGGAAAAATATCAGGGCACAGTCACAATCAAAAGTAAAAATCAATCTCCAACCGTTCAATGTCACGATCTTCTGGGCTCCTCCAAGGGCTTGGGTCACTTCTTCAGCCATGCCCTTTGTAGCACACACGTTGTCCTCTAGGCTCCAGATGCCTATACTCCATTGCTGCTGCTGTTCTTGGTGGTCATCTCATGGTACTGGCATCTCCAAAACACTGCTGTAACTAGGCTTCAACACTAGCCTCTCATAGGCCCTCTTCATGGTGCCAAGCATCAACTCCTTTGCATGACCCCTTTAGTCCTAGGCCATCATTTGCAACTAAGGCTACACCTTCACCAATGGCCTTCCATGGCCTCTCACAGTGCTTCCATGGCCTCAGCTGCTCTGCATGACCCCTTCATGCCTTCAAAACCAGTACCACCTGGGTGACCCTTACACATTACCAAGTCCCACTGCAGCAGGAGTACAACCTTGGCTATCTCTGGAACACAGCCTCTTTGTGCTTTCAGAAAAGACTTCCCAGAAGATGTCACCTCAACGATGCTGGTCTCTTCTTAATCACCACTAATTTCTTAGTTCCCGCTAACCAGCATCAATAGTCCCAGTAATGCAAAGGTTTTGCTTTAGTAGTTCTGGTATCTTGTTAATCACAGCTGATTCTTCAGCCCCAGCTAACCAGAACCACAGAATAATCAAACTCCAAAGTAGCAGTGGCCCTGTAAAGAGACTTTAATTTTCCCTCTGAAATTTCACAAGCCAGGCCTCCATCTTCTGCACTGTTCTTAACATTATCTTCCAAGCTCCTATACAACATCTGACAAAGCTCAACACAGAATGGATCTTCTAGCCCAAAGTTCCAAAGTCCTTCCACACTCCTCCCCAAAACATGGTCAGGTTGTCACAGGAATACCCCACTATGCTGGTACCAATTTGTCTTAGGGTTTCTATTCCTGCACCAAACATCATGACCAAGAAGCAAGTTGGGGAGGAAAGGGTTTATTCTGCTTATACTTCCATACTGCTGTTCATCACCAAGGAAGTCAGGACTGGAACTCAAGCAGGTCAGGAAGCAGGAGCTGATGCAGAAGCCATGGAGGGATGTTCCTTACTGGCTTGCTTCCCCTGGCTTGCTCAGCTTGCTTTCTTGTAGAACCCAAGACTGCCAGCCCAGAGATGGTCTCACCCACAAGGGGCCCTTGATCCCTAATTGAGAAAATGCCTCACAGCTAGATCTCATGGAGGCATTTCCCCAACTGAAGCTCCTTTCTCTGTGATAACCCAGCTGTGTCAAGTTGACACAAAAACTAGCCAGTACACATAGACATAAGAGGTTTGTCATCAAAGCCACTGCCCATTCAGCTGTATTTTCAGCATATGACTTGGATGTCAGCACCTGTGTAGAGAGACTGAGAATGTAATCACAGCGAGTTAATATTTATAGTGGAGGCAAGAAAACTACAGACAGAAATGACAGGTCAGTTCGGTGTAGGGACGGTGACTGACTGCCATTTTATAGAGGTGAGTGCAGTGTGGTGGGGTGTCTCTGACACTTAGAACTTTACTTAGAATTAGCGTCTCTAAGGTTGTAGTAAGTTAGATGAAGATGGAGTCACACTGGGTGATAGCAAGCCCTAGACTGGTGTCCTGATAAGAGGAGAAAGCTAGAGAGCTGGCTACATGGGCAAAGTGCCTGGTGTGCAAGAGTGACGGCCTGGGTTCTAATACCGCAAACACATTTAAAACTAGATTGGTAGCATGCATTTATAATGTTGGTTCTACTTTGGTAAGACATGTGGCAGGAGAAGGAAAATACTTTGATAATTAAGGGGAAGCTAGCCTGACATACTCACTAGTGAAACAAAGACCCTGCTTCAAGCCAAGTGCAAAACAAGGGAAACCTGAGGTTGTGGTCTGACTTTCACATACACAATTTAACATGTACATACACACACACACACACACACACACACACACACACACACACAGGCAGAGGCACACACACACACACACACACACACACACAGAGAGAGAGAGAGAGAGAGAGAGAGAGAGAATTTAAATAAGATAAGGAAGACAAAATGATGAAGAAGACATCAGAAGATGGAAAGATCCCTCATGCTCATGAATTGGTAGGATTAACATAGCAAAAATGGCCATCTTCCTAAAAGCAATCTACAGATTCAATGCCATCCCTATCAAAATTCTAACAGAGTTTGGTACAGGCCTCCAAAGAGCAATTCTTAACTGCATATGGAAAAAAAAATCCAGGATTGCTAAAACAATCCTGAACAATAAAAGAACTTCTGGAAGTATCACCATTCCTGATCTCAAAATATACTACAGAGCAATAGTGATAAAAACTGCATGGTGTTAGTATAGGAACAGATAGGTTGATCGATGGAATCAAATAGAAGAACCTGAAATAAACCCATTCCAAGCAGATAAAAGACTTCAATGTAACAATGGATACACTAAATCTAATAGAGGAGAAAAGTGGGAAATAGCCTTGAATGGTACAGGAGACAATATCCTAAACAGAACATCAGTGGCTCAGGTCCTAAGATCAACAATTGATAAATAGGACCTCATGAAACTGAAAAGCTTCTGTGACACGAAGGATACAGTCCATAGGACAAGTCCACAGCCTACAGATTAGGAGATCCTCATCAACCCTACATTAGAGAGATGGCTAGTATCCAAAATATATAAAGAACTCAAGAAGTTAGACACTAAGCTGGGCGTGGTGGCACACGCCTTTAATCCCAGCACTCAGGAGGCAGAGGCAGGCAGATTTATGAGTTTGGGGCCAGCCTGGTCTACAAAGTGAGTTCCAGGTCAGCTATGGCTACACAGAGAAACCCTGTCTCGAAAAACCAAAAAAAAAAAAAAAAAAAAAAAAAAAAAAAAAAAAAAAAAAAAAAAAAAAAGAAGTTAGACACCAACAACTCAAGTAACCCAATTTAAAAATGGGGGATAGAGCTAAACAGAGAATTCTCAACAGAGGAATCTCTAATGATCCAGAAGCACTTATAGAAATGTTTAACATCCTTAGTCATCATGGAAATGCAAATCAAAATGACCCTGAGATTCCATCTTACATCCACCAAAAACTCAAGTGGTAGCACATGCTGGTAGGATGTGGAGCAAGGGGCAGTGGGAGTGCAAACTTGTATAACCACTCTGGAGATCAATCTGGCAGTTTCTCAGGAACCTGAAGACTTAGCTATACAGTTCCTGGGCAAATACTCTGAAGAGGCTCCACCATACCACAAGGTCATGTGCTTCACTATGTTCACATCAGCTTTATTCATAATAGCTAGAAACCGGAAACAACCCAGATGCTCCTCAACCAAAGAATGGATACAGAAACTGTGGTTCGCTTACACAATGGAATACTATTCAGCTATTAAAAATGAGAACATCATGAATTTTACAGGCAAATAGATAACACTAGAAAATATCATCCTGAGTGAAGTAACCCAGACCCAAAAGTAAATGCATGGGATGTACTCACCTATAAGTGGATATTAGCCATAAAGTACAGGATACACATACTACACTTCACTACACTACACTACATTACACTACACAGACACAAAGAAGCTAAGCAAGAAGGAAGGCCCAAGTGAGGATGCTCCAATCTCACTTAGAAGGGATAATAAACTAATCATAGGAGGCAGATGAAGGGAGGAAAGTGGATGGGAGAGGGAATTTGGAAAGGAATGGGGAGGGTTCAGGATCAGGTATGGGGCAAGAGATAGGAGAGAGGGCCAGAGGGCCGGAGGGCCAGGAAAATGGATGGAAATCTGCAGCTCTCAGGTGTGTGTGTGGGGGGGGGGGAGAGGAGATTGGGAAGGCTCCCAGGAATCCAGGGAGTTGAATTACGTTGAGACTCAGCAGTAGGGATATGGAGCCTGAAGAGACCATCTCCTCTAGCCAAACAGGACCCCCAATGGAGGGATAAGAACACCAACACACCCACAAAACTTTTGACCCAAAATTTATTCTGTCTACAAGAAATGCCAGAGCAAAGATGGAGCAGAGAACTGGGCCATCTTGAGACCCAACCCATCAGCAAGCACCAATCCCTGACACTATTGATACTCTGATATGCTTCTGGATGGGAGCCTCACAAAAACTGTCTTCTGAGAGGCTCCTCTCAGCAGCTGACTGAAACAGATGCAGAGACCCACAGCCAAACAGTGGATGGAGCCTGGAGACTGTTATGGAGGACTTGGGGGGAGGATTGAGGGTTCTGAAAGGGATAGGATCTCAACAAGACCAACAGAGTCAACTAACCTGGACACTTGTGGTCTCCCAGAGACTGAACCGTCAATCAAAGAGCATACACAAGCTGGACCAAGAACCTCCACCCTACACACACACACACACACACACACACACACACACACACACACACAGCATATGTGTAGCTTGGTCTTTGTGTAGATCTCCAACACCTGGAGTGGGGACTACCCCAAAAGCTATTGCCTGTCTATGGAATCCATTCACCTAACTGGGCTGCCTTGTCTGGCTTCAGTAGGAAAGGGTGCACCTATCCTTGCAGAAACTTGAGGTGCCAAGGTGGAGGAATACTCGGGGGGGGGGGGCTCTACCCTATAAGAGGAGAAGAGGACAGGGCTTGTGGAAAGGACTAAGTGAGGGGGAAACTGGGAGGTGGGGGCAGAGTCGGGATGTAACATGAATAAATAAATTAATTAACAGAAAGAAAGAAGAGGACAAGACATGCAGAGACACACGTGGGGAGGGGGGATTGAGACAATGATTGGACTGAAGCATCAACACACCAGAGTCTGTTGAAGCCCCCAAGAGATCATAGAAACAGGAAGATATTTTCCTGGAGCCCTGGAAGGAGGCACATACCTGCAAGCAGACACCCAGAATCAGATTTCACACGTATAGAGCTAGAGAGAATCACCATCACTTTAAGCCACTCCCTGTCCCCCTGCTCTCCCAAGCTGTCACCTTGTCACAACAGCAGAGAAAACTAATAAGAGGACAGCAAAGTTCACGGTTGCATCAGCGTTGCCATGGATGCCTAAGGTGTGCACAACTACCTGCTATCACTTGGATCTGACAGGTCGCCTACAGGCTCATATTTTGAAAACTTGGTCCTGAGCTCAGGCTATTAATTTGAAGATCTTGAGACATTAAGAATGGAGTCTGTCTGGCTGAAGTAGGTCACTACACCCATGTCAAGTTCTTGTGTACCCTTTCATACTTATTGGCTCTTCATGGTGGGAAAGCCATTGCCCCTCAGTCCATATCATCATGTCTTCCCTGCTGTGATGGATTGCAACCCGTTAAAACCACGAGCCAAAATAAACACCTTTCCAACAAAATGTTTCTGTTTGGTAGGTGAGCACGGCAATAATAACTAACTACTAAAATAATAACTAATTACCAAAGTAAGCTGGTGACAGCAAGATGGAGTCAGTCAGCACTGTGGTAAATCTGCCTCTGTGGTTGCTAGGCTTGTGGACTAGGTTGTGGGAAGAATGTGAGAGTTCAGAGCCATAGGCTGGAGAAGCCCTAGAACATTATAAGCATAGCTTATTGGGAGGTTCCAGCAGGAATTGGAAGTTCTCAAGCCAAAACGAAGGCTTTATTGGGGATTTGGCTATGGGCAAACTGTTCTACCCTCTGGCAGAAAGGATGACTACATTCTGTCTATGTCTGAGGATTTGCATCTGGTTAACTTCAAAGCAATAGGCTAGTTTATGTGGCAGAGAATAAATCAAGGTGTAGAGCATGGCTTGTACTTTGTGATTTTTAATGACAAACAAGAGAAACATGTAGAGGAGAAATATGATTTGATAGATTTCATCCCAGGAGACTCATGTGTGTAAATGTTTGGCTATAGAGAGTGGTAGTATTTGGAGGTGTGGCCTTGTTGCAGTAGGTGTGGCTTTGCTGGAGAAAGTATGTCACTATTGGGGTGGGCTTTGAGGTCTCTTGTGCTCAAGCCTATGGTTTGTATATGCTTGGACCAGGGAGTGGCACTATTAGGAGGTGTGGCCTTGTTTGAGTAGGTGTGTCACACAGGACATAGGCTATAATACCCTAGTCCTAGCTCCCTGGAAGTTAGTATTCTGCTAGCAGCCTTCAGATGAAGATGTAGAACTCTTAACTCCTCCTGCACCATGTCTGCCTAGATGCTGCCATGTTCCCACCTTGATGATAATGGACTGAACTTCCAAACCTGTAAGCCAGCCCCAATTAAATGTTGTCCTTTATAAGACTTGTCTTGGTCATGGTATCTGTTCACAGCAGTAAAATCCTAAGACACACAGTGTGGCATAGAGTCTCTTTTTGTTACCTCTGGATAATGGTGTAGAACTCTCAGCTTCTTCTCCAGCACCATAATAATCGACTGAACCTCTGTAAGTGTAAGCCAGCCCTGATTAAATGTTTTCCTTTACAAGAGTTGCTGTGGTCATGGTGTCTCTTCACAGCAATAAAACCCTATCTAAGACAAGAAGAATTCCAAACCATGTTATTTGTCCAGAAAAAGGATCATATGTGATGCAAAGTTGGTGTGAGGAAAATGTCCCTTCGTTTAAGAGAAATCAGCACCATTGATGAAGAGGCACAAGGCTTGCTCTGCAGTAGTAAGCAAAGTGTCCAGAGGCCCAGACGCCACCACCCATCAAAGGTTTCAGGGGTTAAAAAAATGTGTTTGAAGGACTTTTAGATAAAGCAAAGAGCTGAAGGAGGGTGGCCTGCTGGGAAAGCATTGCCTAGAAAGTATCTTCCCACATTCATACAGATTCAGTACAGATTCAGAGGGTGTGGCAGCCATGGTTGAAGGCGCTGGCCTATAAAGTAGATGTAAGTAGACAACAGAAATAGTATCAGCTACGAGGTGCTCCTTTTGTTTCTTTCTGTGACATTTAGAATATAAGAGTTACAATGTTGCTGAAAATTGCATCAAAGTAAGAGAAAATAGTGAGTCCAGGCATGGTGTAGCAGAGTCATTGTGCTTGAAAGAAGCCCAGATGATGGCTATGTGTAAAACCATGGGGATGGAGTCTGAGCTGAAGTGGAGATTGGAGAATTGTGGAGATGCCAGGAAAATGGGATGACTGCCAAGGCGAGGTGAAAACACATTATGGAACTGGCCTGGGAGAGAGGTCACTCACACTGTGGGTAGCAGTGTCCTTGAGGTAGGGCTGCCCAAGGCTCTTGAAGTTCAGAGGATAACACCAGTTATCCTAGATGTGACACATGGAATTGGTGGATACATTTTCTGTTTACGCTGCTGGGTTTTGATCTTGCTTTGATCCAATCTTTTCTTGATATACTCCTATTCTTCCTCTTTTAAGGAATGGGAGAGATTAGTCTGTGCCACTGTACTTATAAATATGTAACTCTGTTTTTTATTTTACAGATACATGCCTGCTGAGTCTCCAAGGAGACTTGAATATTGGCTTTAGAAGAGGTTTAGAACAGTTACAACTATGAGAGACTAGTGAAGTTGAAATAAGTGCATTTTTCACTGGGAGATGCCCATGAGCCTCTGGGAGTCAGTGGCAGGATGCTACAGTTCAGATCTGAAGTGTTCCCTGTAGGCTCATGTTTGAAATACTTGGTCCCAGGCTAGTGATTTTGAGGGCGGTGGAGGTGAGGCCTGGCTTATAGAAGTGGGTCACTAGGGACAGACCTCTGAAGTTCAAACCGTTTGCCTGCTGGTCTGGCATGATTTGAAGAGTTCTGCTGCTCACATCTGCTGCAGGCAAAGAGCTGAACACCCCCCGTGTCTTTCCTGCTCTGGTGGACCACAACAGTTTGACTCAAAATAATCTTTCCTTTCATAAGTTGTTTAGTCAAGGATTTGATTAAAGTGATATAAATGTGCTTACTATCCCATCTGACTTAAACAATTATCTATACCCCTGACCCCTAATCACACAGGGAGATAGCAGAAGGGAGAGACAGCAGATGAGATAGTGACTGCAGTCATGTGTAGGCCTTCAGCTGTTCACAGTGCACAAGACCATTCATTCTTAGGGTGTTCACAGAAGCCAGCCTCTAAATGCCAGGCACTGCAATGGGTGTAATGAAAGACAAAGAAGCTTAACTCTATAATCAAGAGGCAAATGATCCCTCTCCACTGATGACATGGCAGCAATGTTTCCAAGAATTATCACATCCATATTCCATTCAACCATTCCATGAGCACATGGTTCTGAACTAGTATTTACGGGCAGTGTGGAGACTATGTATCCCTCAACAGCCTTTAAGACAGCACTAATCTCTTCCTTCTGCAAGCTGCATCAGAGTGTTGAGAGTTGAGACAGGGTCACTTGGAAAATACCTATTATACTTCCAGTGGCTGGTTAAGTTCTGACTAGATACTTGAGGTGTATCTCCTTACTTTAATCACGTGACACAGGTTAGTTATGTGAGGGTGGAACACACCGTGAACAGGCATATCTGTCTGCTCCTTTGCTTGTTAATTTACAGAATGCAGAAATGGTAGTCCAGTGCCTCTAGGCTGTTACCTTCACAAGAGTTTATGATACTCTACATTTGTCCCTTACATGTTTGCTATTCTGCACTTTTCTGGTGGACATGGTTCTGTATGGAAATAAATGCACAAAACTCTGAGACTGGGTGGCATGCAGAAGAGATAGCACCTGGATATTCTGGACAAGTTCAGCAGGCAGGTGCAAATGGCTTTACAGGATAGCAAACAATCAACCAGGCCATGTAGTGCATACATAATAGAGTATATTTAGTTAGGGTAAGATTTCTGAAAGTTCCACTATAGCATTCATTATCCTGGAAGCTCCTTTAAGTGGTTTCTCATGAGGAGATGATCGGGAATTTCCTGCACATTACCTGTGTAGTAGAGCTAAGTCCAATGTCCATACCCACAACCTTGCTGGCATGGCCTAGTACAGTATAGAGTGTTGGCTCTGTGGCATACCATAGCTCAGGAATAGTATGGAACCGACACGGAGCACCTCAGCTGTGCCTGGAATTACATTGAAAGTCTCCAAGGAACAACAGGGCTGTCTTAATATGGGACCTCTCTGAGTGGCAATCCAAGGTCCCTAAATCCAGGGCAGAAGTCTAAACTCAATGCCAGATCTATATGAAAAAGTCAGTGATGAAGTTGAGCTTGAATAACTGGAGTCTGGGAAGCAATCATGACCATTCAGGGCAACTGCCCAACCCGGTCCTTTGTATTACAGTGGCTAGCATCCCCAAGATGGAGGCAGGAAGAAAGGACTGGACGAGACAACATTCTGAGTATGTTCTCCATGGGTTCGAATCTGTAGAACTGGTCTCAAATCTAGAGTTCTTCTATGTGAAATTAATCTGGAAGCCTTGCCCAGGCTGAGCTAGAGGACACCAGGAGGGGTTTAATTCCACTCAGGATCTTCTAATCCTATGCAGAGCCCTCTGACTGTACAATAACTGCAGGACACCATGAAAACTACACAGAACAACACACAAGGGAAGGCCTGCTTTGTCCCTGATGACCCGAACATTCCCCCCAAAATCCCATTAAACATGAAATCAATGGAGAGAATCATAAAACCACAAAGAAATCAACCATCCAAGTCACAATCAACGGGTATCTCCTCACTTTCACTTTCACTTTCACTTTCACTTTCACTAAGGGGAGTCTAACTTTCCTAAGGGGGGAAAATGCTACTTATTTTTGTAGGAATCATGCAAGTATGCAATCATAAATAATTCAAAATAAAAAGTACACTAAAATGCATATAATCATCAAGATAAACATTTCAAAAACAGTGGATAAGTTTCCAAATATTTTCTTTGGGTTTGTGTTCACAGAAAGCACAGTGGGCACAGTGGTAAGACTGTGTGTGACTTGAATGAACTTTGAATAATGGACAAAATGAGATTTCATTTGAGTTTCAGTGGATTGAAGATGCAGTGGAAATTCAAATTACCTTTTGATTTTCTAATGGCTATTTTATTTATTTATTTATTTTTATTTATTTATTTTTTGGTTTTTTGAGACAGGGTTTCTCTGTGTAGCCCTGGCTGCCCTGGAACTCCCTTTGTAGACCAGGCTGGCCTCGAACTCAGGAATCCACCTGCCTCTGCCTCCCAAGTGCTGGGATTAAAGGCGTATGCCACAACGCCCGGCTTATTTTATTTATTTATATTTCAAATGTTACCCCCTGTCCAGGTTTCCCCTCTGCAAACCTCCTATCCCATCCCTACTCCCCTGCTTCTATGAGGGTGCTTCTCCACCCACCCACCCACCCACCCACCCACCTACTCCTGCCTCACTGCCCTAGAATTCCCCTACACTGAGGCATCCAGCCTTCACAGGACCAAGGGCCTCTCCTCCCATTGATGTCCAACAAGGCCATCCTCTGCTACGTAGGCGGTTGGAGCCATGGGTCCCTCTTTGTGTACTCTTTGGTTGGTGGTTTAGTGCCAAGGAGCTCTGGGGTGTCTGGTTGGTTGATATTGTTGTTCTTCCTATGGGGCTGTAAACCCCCTTAGTTCCTTCAGTCCTTCCCCTAACTCCTGCACTGGGGTCCCCATGATGCTCAGTCTGATGGATGGCTGTGAGCATCTTCAGGCTCTGGCAAAGCCTCTAAGGAGACAACCATATCAGGCTTCTGTCAGCAAGCACTTCTCTGCATCAGCAATAGTGCTTGGGTTTGGTGTCTGCATATGGGATGGATACCCAAGTGGGGCAGTCTCTGGCTCTCCATACCCCCAATCAAATTACTTCTTTACTGCCAGAGAAGCTAGCTTCTCAATATGCTATAAAAGAACAACAATAAATAAATAAAGCAAGACCAGATATTGACAGCCCTGTTATGCAAGATAAATGACCTTCCCAACCTCCACACATGACCGGAGGTAGATGCACCAGCTCACACTGCACAGCACTCTCTGAGTGGTACCTCTGTCCTGTGTGCTGTGCTGAGTCACTCTGAGATGACATTCACAGCTGCACTGAGGGAGTCGCTCTTCAGATAACCCCAGTTTACACTCATCTCTGCTTTCTCCAGAGGTGTTTCCAGCTCGGATACATTTGAATTTGCATTTTGTGGCTAAACCTGGCAGTCTGGATTTATCTGCTCATCTCATTCCTGTGTGAGCCCTGCTTTGATGACCCATCCTGTTCCCAGTTCTGCTGGAAGAATGTCATGCATGGCCTTGAACTCTGTCCCTCAGGTCTTCCTCAGAGCATGTTTCCTCTACTGCCATCTTCTGAGCTGAGAGGATCTGAGGAAGCCACCAAGGTCTGGCTGGAAGCATCTCAACGTCATGGTCTTTGGGCTGTAGACCATCTTGGGTTATGTGAGCAGAGCAATCTCTCTCAGTTCACAGTTGGCTTTTCCTCCCTCCAACTGAGGATAGAAGTTACCTATTTTTAAAGACTAAGTTCAGGCTTTATTGATTTTTTTTCCTCCTATGCCATAGAGAATCCAGTTTTCTATTCCATGAAGGTCTGCCTCTGAAGAGCTCAGGAGACTGAGCACCTTGTGTGCTGTGTGATGGCTATTTTTGGTTGTCAAGGTGACTATGTTAACTAAAACCCCAAACTGGAGTGGAACATCTGTGAGGAGTTTTTGCTTAATACGTAGTGAGAAAATTTACTTCTTTCTTTGAGGTAGAAAGACACAGCTTTAATCCAGAGCTTTTGAGATGGGAAAACCCACTTTTAATATGGGCCATGCCTTCTGCTGGAAGCCTTTGTGTAAGGACATGGAAGAAAGAAGCTTACTGTCTTTGCCTGCTTGTTCTCACTTCACTAGCAAGCTACACTGGCATTAGAGCCTGCTACTTCAGGATTCCAGCATATTTTGAGGACCAACTGAGACATGCTGCCCCGCGAGCTGAACAACTACTGAGTTCTTGGACTTTCTGTTCATAATCAACCATTATTGAATGAGCTGGACTGCAGCCTCTGTGTCATCCTAATAAATTCCCTTTGTACTGTAATATATATAGAGATTCATTCTATATGTTCTGTTAATCTATAGAACATTGACTAGTAGATAAGCCATCACAAACTTCGTGATGCTTCTATGCAGTTGTAGTAAACTAGGACGGCCATGACCATGTCATGTATGGAGATCATGTGTTTAAATATGCTTAAAACAGTCCTTGCTTGTCTTTTATAGACCTATAATGTTTATGGTAGTTATTTTATATTTGATATATTATGTCAAATATCATATTCATATACTTATATTCATATACTTTGTTGAATAGTCTGTCCATGAGAAAACATCTATATATCTTCCTTTCTCATACTAACAAAGCACATATTCTTCCTATTAAATAGATGCAACAATATTTTGTTAAATCAAAACTAATACAAATAGCATAACATGAATATATTAGCTCATTTCATAAAAATATAACAAATATTAAATATAAAAAGTTATCTATTTCTTTATATCTTGCATGGGGAGAAAGCAAATGTCTGGAACTTCATCCAAAGTTCTTGGTCACTGGGGTAGTTTGGATGAGAATGTCTCCTCACAGGTTCTAGCATTTGGCTCCCAGTTGGTGATGTTTGGGGAGTCTTAGGAGGTGTGGTCTTGCTGGAGGGTGTTTGTCACTGTGCAGTGAGCTTTGAGGTTTCAAAATTAAATGCCATTTCCAGTTCACTTCTGCTTCTTGTTTGTGGCTTGGGTTGGGAGCCCTCAGTTGTGCCTGCCATCTTGGCTGCCTGCTGCCACATTTTCTTGATAAGAAAGTTTACCACTCTGGAACTTCAAGCCCAAATCAGTCCTTCCTCTGAGACCATGGTATTTCGGCAATAGAAGAGGAGCTACGTTGGAAGCTGGTGCCAGAGAGTGGGTGTCGCTGTGGCAGGTCTGACCATGCTGTTCCATGGAGGGATGTGGAAGACATCTGGCTCGACACTGAGAGTAGACCTTAGTAGGACATCATAACAAGACCTCGGGGGATAATAAACCCGAGAGAAATGTGTCCTGGAAGAACACAGCTCAAGAGGCTTTAGAGGAAAACAAAACGAAGAGCTGGGCCTGCCCGTCCCTGTGACATCCCGCAAAGAATGTGACTATCTTCTTGTCTTTATCAGAATAACTTGCCTGAAGTTACATTTATAAATAATATACTAATTTCTTTGGTGGAGGCAATTTCAAGGCAACCTAATACTTACCCTGCCACGTGCCTATTAATAATTACTCTAACTCGGGTCTACAATAAAAAGAGCTCACAGGGCAGAAAGATGCACAAAATGTGCAGTTTGAAGACTGGAGAGCATAATCTTAGAGCTGGAGTTTGTGCTGACAGAGATAAGGAGATTAAGAGGAGTCCCGATCCACACTGGAAGTAGTCAGGGCAAAGGGAGCCTGCAGGGCAAAGCTTCCAGCTTCTAAAAGCAAAAAGCACATCGGATTTTTCTCTCCTAGAAATAAACAATGAACAAGAGCTGCTGCAAATGTAACTCAAGGGACCAAGGTTCATCCCAAGCTGACAGTTGAACCCAGCTGTGGCATTGGCTTTAGAATAAAAAAAGGATTCAGGAACTTCATAGATCTAGAGATGTTCCAAGGCAGCATGTGTAAGGGAAGAGTTTTTGAGAAGCTCCAGAGGGGATAAAAAGGCTACAAGAGGCCATTGGATGAAATTGTGGAAGTGAAGCCTGGGTTACAATGGAGACCTCAAGGTGTTGAAGATGACAGGCACATGATTTGCCAATGAGAGCCGCACCAAGGAATGGAACCAAACTAAGATGGAGATGCTCATTACAGCCATCAATGCTAGCGAGGCAAAGCAATCTAAACCCCTTGAAGCTGGTCATAATAGAGTTCCAGAATTTGGTGTTTGCCGTGCTATGTTTTGGCCTTGTTTGATCCAATATTTCTTCACTATCACCCTTTTGGAATGATCAAGATTATATTGAGCCATTATATGATGGAAGCATTTAATTTGCTTTTAGATTTTATAGGGAATTGTAATTAATTAAAAGATCGCCTTGGATCTCTGGAGAGACTTTGGCCGTTTAAGCAGTTGAGACTGAAGAGCTATGGGGACTGTGGGAGTTAAGGAGTGAAATGTAGTGTTTGAATGGAAATGACACCCCCAAGGTTCTGAGATTTGAGTATTTGGTTCCTACTTGATAGCACTGTTTGGGGAAGCTTAGGAGGCATGGTCTTGTTAGCGGAGCCTCATCACTGCAGGTGGACTTTGAGAATTCAAAGCTACATGCCTCTGTTCTCAGTCCATTCTGTGTTTCTTGCTGGCAGCTCAGGATGTGAACCACACCTCTCTGTGTCACACTTCTCTGCCATGATGGTGATTGAGTCTTCTCCCTCTGAAACCATAAACCCAAATAAACCCTTCCCCTGTGAGACACCTTAACCATGGTATTTCATCACAGCAGTAGACAAGTAGCCAATGGACTCACAGGATGACAAGACTATAAGAGCTCCATGCTAGAAGCAAAGGATGCTGGGAATATAAGGATGCATGCTAGACTTGTGGTTCTAACCCCTTCCACCTTTTAATTTCTCACTTTGGAAATGAGAGCATTAGAAAAACACTAACTACTGTATATATGGCTCTGTAATACATATAACATATTCCAAATCAGAGAGCTCAGAGGTGTGTGTTTGTGTTTGTGAAGTTTGTGTTCTTGGCCTTCAGGGATGTGTGTTTAAAGTAAGATAGGCAGAGAAACTTGTGGAAATTTCATGGGTTTAGTAAATATCGTCCATGTCTATGTGCAAAGGATGCTACTGGAGCTTCTGATAGTCCTGCAGATGTCACAGTGCCAGACATCCTGGTTCTATGTGGGGCAGAAGAGGAAGCCTTGACTGGGGCCAATTTCAGGCAAGATCTATCATCTGAAATATATCATAAGTAAAGAGGCTGCCATGAGAAGTTCTGTAACCATCACTGTCTGAGAGAGAGAGAGAGAGAGAGAGAGAGAGAGAGATTGAAGAATCTCCTGGGGCAGCAAATAGCTACTTAGACTATTTATCAGTTATGGTATGATCTGCAGATAACATCCTGGAAAACTGGATTGTTAGCAAATAAATTGAAAATACAAGCAGAAATGTTTCCTTGGGTGAAACTAGACTGGCTAGTTCTTGCCAGATTTTCCATGAAGTTGGCAAGTTCTCTGAGTCTTACCATACCAGGGGTAGAAATAACAAATCTTGCTCTTCAGACAACTGAGGTATTGGTGTATGTGTTCTTCTGTGAACATTTTATCAGGTCATAGCATTCATATATATGAACAACTCCTTCCTTTCTCTCATGAGTTGTCTTCCACTACACAGATGATGATGTCACAATCTGGCATTTCTGTCATTGTTGTCTCATTTTGTCACACACTGGCCATAGATGAGGCACAACTCTTACTGTGAGGGACTGTCTTAGTCAGGGTTTCTATTCCTGCACCAAACATCATGATCAAGAAGCAAGTTGGGGAGGAAAGGGTTTATTCAGCTTACACTTCCATATTGCTGTTCATCACCAAAGGAAGTCAGAACAGGAACTAAAGCAGGTCAGGAAGCAGGAGCTGATGCAGAGGCCATGGAGGGATGTTACTTATAGGTTTGTTTCCCCTGGCTTGCTCAGCTTGCTTTCTTATAGAACCCAGGACTACCAGCGCAGAGATGGCACCACCCACAAGGGGCCCTCCCACCCTTGATCACTAATTGAGAAAATGCCTTGCAGCTGGATCTCGTGGAGGCATTTCCTCAAGAGAGGGTCCTTTCTCTGTGATAACTCCAGCTTGTTTCCAGTTGACACATAGAACTAGTCAGAACAGGGACACTTTCCTACACTCAAGCTAGGAGTGGCTGCTGTGTGGGTTGTGCATGCTTGTTCCATTTCTTTACAGAAGCATGTAGCTCCACAGGCTTGCTTTTAGAGAACATCTCCAGAATTCTGCAAATTCTTCAGTTTGTAGACATACTAAGCTGAAGGTCAACTCATTCTGTACTTCCCTGGGTCTCTGCCTGACTAACACCCAAGCTGTTGCCCTGTCTTCAAAGCAGCACAGACACCATTATTACCAGAAGTTCACTGAATAGTGTGCCCTCTCCATGTTGCATTCCCTCTGGTTTTGATAAATGTGAAGTTGAAATGACACATGTCCCTCCTGTAGCAGATCAGAAATTACCTTGACTAAGCCAGGACATCTCCTGCCCTCCACTTCCCGACCTCTTCCCCGTCTTCTTCCTACTTCCATCCTGTCTTGATACCCTTGCCTTTTCTGGATTGTCACATAGGAGAAATCAGACAGGCTTTTATTGGTCTGGCTTCCTTCAGCAATATGCATTTAACTTTCCTCCTGGTCTCTTCATGGCTTAGAAGCTTATTATGTTTTTATTTTTATTTTATTTTCTTAATATCTGAATACTCTTCTATCTAATGACCACATCTCAGAAGACTAATACATTCAATGTGGTTGCAGGAATTCCAAAGAGCATTTTAAAAATGTTCTTCTCAATCTACACTCTCACAAGATTATTTGAGGGATCTAGATGTATCATACCTTCAGTGAATTTTAGTTTGCCTATTTTAAATATTAAATATTCTTGTACAAAACTATCTCATTGTGGCTGCTTTAAGCTTGCATGTCCCATGGTTTTCGGTGAGAAATCGGGGTGATTGTTTTGCATGGGGATGTCATGTGTTCTGGTGCAATAATAGAAAACATAATTTCAATATTGAGTATTTTTTGGAAATTGAGATATTGCTTTATTTCTGATATATTGAATGTTACTAACACACATTTCAGAAATGGAGATGAGATGAACTTCTGTAGGTAAAGGAAGCTTTACACTGATTTATTATCAGCCGTCAGAACACAGAGAGGAACAGAGGGAGAGCATCTAAAGAAAAAGTCCTCCCATGGAGGAGAGCACCATCATGGCAAATGTGTGAGAAAGTCGAACATTTTCACTCTAGCTTTTACGACTGAGTTCTCAAAGGTAAAACAAAAATTAAAAAGTTAAAAGATTTTTAAAAAATTTTTTATTGTGTAACGTATGACATTCCTAAGTAAAATTTATGATAGTCTTCTTATCGAGGCCAGGAGAAAAAGAATTGAAGTGAAACCGAGCTGTATAGCAGGCAGCAAATTATGTGCTTAAAACGCAGTGTAGCAAACCTCAGATCCAAGCTGGAAGTAGTTGGTTACCACTGTACCACTTGTGCCGCTATCGCCCTAGTTGGCAAACCTTGCCTGGTAGATTGGTAGTATTGCACAGATAGATAGATAGTTTGCCCTGTATGGGTGGCTTTTTATGCAAGACTTGCTAGGTCTGTGTCTCATTCGGAAAGACAGAGAAACAAAGTAGCAGGCAGATAGAGATTTGCATCTGGAGGTCTAGGGTATAACACAGGAGGTGGAGTCACAGGAGCTGGGTGTGTTGACTGCAACTGCCTTTGCCTTGGAGCCGTGGGTGAACCCTGTGAGCTGAGAGGCTGCCCCAGCATCTACAGTGACCATTCATAACACTATTTATTTATTTATTTATCCCATTTATTCCATTTATTTATTTATTTATTTATGTTTGTTTGTTTTTTTGTTTTTTAAGACAGGCTTTCTCTGTATTGCCCTGGCTGTCCTGGAACTCACTTTGTAGACCAGGCTGGCCTCCAACTCAAAAATCCACCTGCCTCTGCCTCCCATTTATTTTAATAAAGTTTGGTGAACTATAAAGGGAATGTGAATTTCTGAGAGATGACCCATTACAAGATTCCAGGAAGTCAGAGGATGGTTACCCTGTAGAATCTGGCTATGTCAGTATTCCCAGTGACTCAGTCATGCAGGAAAAATGGGCTTGTTACTGGACATCATACCGGAAGTGTTCTTACTGGTAGCTTTCCATCTGCTGTGCCTGACAAGGACAAGTGTCTAAGTCTGCAATCCTTCTGAAATACTACTCAGATTTGCACATTTGTATATAAATGTATTTTCCAGGATTGAGCACCCAGAGACATTAATTATTTTAATAACTTTGGATATAGGCCCCCAACTGGACATCCTCAAGAGCGATTTAACATTCCGCAATGTACATGCTTCTCTCTCAAGCTCTGCACCTGGATTGTGCTATGTTGTCTGCTAGCCTGAGACCCTTTCCAGCATTCCCAACCAAGGTGGGACAATTTAATCTATTCTTCTACAACCTGGGGTTATACCTTCCTTTCTAAACTATGTGTAAACAATTTCAAAAACACAAACAACCAGGAAAATACCATTTCTGATCAGAAAAAATACCATTTCTTTAGGGATTGAAACTTCACCCTCATCTTCAAATATTGAATCAAGCATGTTGGACTATTGTCTTTAAAAGTGCAAATATTGTCTTCGGCCTGCGGAAGCAGATCCTATTTTATTAGCCTAGAAAAAAACTGTGCTCAAACAGATACTTCAGAGATAAGTGAGCATTCCACGGGCAAGAAAGCGAGTATTTAATATGAACAATATCCGCGTCACTCTGGAGCATCTGCTAAGAGGGGTGCCTCCCGCTTCCTCTCATCTGTTCACAGCCTCCTCTGGAATTATCTGCTTCATGATTTTACATAAAAGACAGTTTCTGATAAATCTGGTTCAACAATTAATATGCAGTGTAACTTGTGATTAGAGGGAAGAATTGGAAGTAATGAAGGTTTAAAAATAGAAAACAGATGTAATATTTTAAATGACATTTTCTTGGTACTGTATTCATCGCCCTCTTTCAGTAATTAGTAAAATGTTTTCAGATTTTTAAAACAGCTTATTACTGTGAACACAATAAACCCATATGTGTAAAAAACAAATAAAAAGGCCGTGAGAAAGAGATGATGCTTCCTTTGGGGTGGGGATGAGACAAGACAGCGAGAAAAGATACTGCCGCAAATACAGAAGGACAAAGAGCGGATCCTGATGGTGACTCGGAGATAACCCAGAGCTGAGTATGGCTGTGAAGCCACCTCCTGTCACCAAACAAAAATAGTTGATGGACTATAGGAGGAGTTTCAGAAAATAAAAATTTCCCTGGTTTTCTTTTAATTTCTACAATTTTGAAAAACAGAAATGAGTTCAATGCTGACTTACAGAACATCATCCAGTGTATTTTATGGAGTTCTTTTCTTTTCTCTCTCTCTCTCTCTCTCTCTCTCTCTCTCTCTCTCTCTCTCTCTTTTGGTTTTTCCAGACAGGGTTTCTCTGTGTAGTCCTGGCTGTCCTGGAACTCACTCAGTAGCCTAGGCTGGCCTCAAACTCAGAAATCTGTTTGCCTCTGTCTCCCAAGTGCTGGGATTAAAGGCGTGCGCCACCACTGCCTGGCTTGAGTTTTTACTTTTTAGTTTTAATTTTTAATTCATGTTTATTCTTTAATTGTAGAAATGTGTGGGTAACTGGGGGAAATCTGATGCAGTGTATAATGATCAAATCTGGGGAGTTAAGATTTCCATCTCCCTAAATATTTTTAAAATTTCAATTAAATGCCTAATAGCCAATGAGGATGACGAAGCTGTGGTATACAGACAATACTATATATCTAGAAAAATGAATAATCTTCTGTTCCTAGTAACAAGTTTAACAGAAGTAGTCAAATTTTAATAATTGAAGTAAGTCAGGCACGGAAGGACAAATCCTGAGTACTGTTCTTCTCACGGGTGGATGTCAGGTAAACATTCCTGAGACAGCAGCATTGTGACTACCAGAGACCAAGGAGAGAGGATCCAAGGAGAGGTCAGAGAGCAAGGAGAGAGGATCCAAGGAGAGGTCAGAGACCAAGGAGAGAGGAGCCAAGGAGAGGTCAGAGACCAAGGAGAGAGGATCCAAGGAGAGGTCAGAGACCAAGGAGAGAGGATCCAAGGAGAGGTCAGAGACCAAGGAGAGAGGAGCCAAGGAGAGGTCAGCTGAAGCCCAGTGATGTGAGTGACTGGGAGAAACGGAGCACTTCACTGCTCAGAGAGGATAAGAGTTCACAATGATCAGGAGCATGTAGATGGCTCCCAAAAGATAGAAGTTTGGAAGCTCACAAATTCTGTATAAATACAGAAATACATGGATAGCCACGATCCAGATCAGTAATTTCAGACTCTAAGTGCTGAGGCAGGAGGAGAGCTGTGAGTTCTAGACTAGCCTGGGCTAGAGTGAGACCAGACTAGATGAGTAACCCATTGGGGAACCTTGGGAAAGAGATGCCAATCTTCAACCCATCATCCTTTTTCGTGTCTGTGTCTGCTGGCGACAGTCATTTATGAGACCCTGTGGGACCCTGGTCCTGCAGACTTCCACAAGCTACAGATTGCCGACAGCAACAAATAATTCTGTGATATCTCCCAAGTCCAAGAAACTTCTGAAACTGTCAGTGATATCTCATAAGTCCAGGAAATTTCTGGGGTGGCTAATTCTCTTAAACAGAGTCATCGATTTTTTTTTTATAAAAGTGAACCACGAAGACAGTTTAATTTTGACAGAATTCCATCATTCATTATTTTATTTTATTCTTTGCATTTGGTCAGAGCGAGCCTTTGCTTGAATCCAGTGGTAACTTTACAGACAAGCGAATGCCGCACCGTTCTATTGATGCAGAGGAAGGAAGTGGAGTGTATCTACCCTTTTCTGAGATGCTGCTGTAGGCCTGGCTGTTGCTGGTAAGGTAAACTTCAGGAAGCCAGAGGGATGGATGAAGCAGGGGTGAAGGTACAGGGAGGGAGGTTGCTTAAGGCACAAAGAGAAGCCGCAAGCATTCCCCCGGTAGAAACTGATACACTATTTGGTTTTTAAAATCCAGATTAGGTGATTGAAACAGGTTAGTGGGTCAAATTGTTCTTCCATCTGTGCAGTTAGTTACAGGATTCCTAGCCACAGTGAGGTGGGCAACCAAGGCTGCTGCCCTCATGCTGCCTCCCACAGTATTAATTCAAAAATATTTGAATCTCCTGCAATCATGGTATTCAACCCACTGCGAATGGGATTATAATGAAATAAGAGGAGAAGCTGGGTGTAGGAGAAGAGAAGCAGAGATCAGAGGAGGAGGACAGGGGAAGGAGGAGGGGAAGAGGGGAAGGGTGACAAAGAGGAGGAAGAAGAAGGAGAGGAAGAGGTGAGGGGAAGATGTAGAAAGAGAATGAGGGGGAGGAGAAGGGGGAAGGAAATGAAGGTGAAGGAGGATGGGAAGGAGAGTAGGGGGAGGAAGGGGAGGGGAAGAGAGAAGAGGAGGAGGGAAGAGGAAGAGTGGAAGGGGGAGAATGAAGAGGAGATGAAGGAGGAGGAAGAGGTGAAGGGGAAGGAGAAGGAGATGGAGGGAGAGGAGGAAGAGGGAGCAGTGGAGAAAGGGGGAAGAGGGGAGGGAACAGAATAAGGAAGGAGCAAGAACCGGGAGCAAGGAGGGAGGGAAGAGGCTTAAGAGAATCAGGACCAAGAGTCCAGGAGCAGACTCCATGTGAGTAAAGCTGGGGAGAATTTAGAATTATTCCCCATCCCTAGTCCCTCTAACCAGTTCTAGATGACAAGAAGTGTGTTCCAGGCACTGCCAATGCTAGGCAGAACTTGCGTAGAACCTGGCACAGGTCAAGAAGCAGTTGAGACAATATGAACTCAGTCTGGCTTGGAACCCTAGTTCCAGTCACTTGGAACAGCTCCCAGTCATCTGTCAGACAAGCAAGAACAGAGCCAAGGAGTTACCTCCTTAAGAATACTGAACATTCAGCATCCACTGTCAAGCCCTCCGATGTGCTGTGATGACAGACATTTCTGTGTTTGAAAGGTTTCTTTCCTTAAATTGATATTCTAAATTTTCATTTATTTAGTTTAAAAACATTTTTCCTACTTCACAGCCATAAACTCTGTTAAGGATTTTAAAGTGTTTAATCATATGGAGCCTGATGCTTTCCTAAGAACCTTCTTCCTGTAGCTCCATCCCACTGTGGAACCCCTGGGTCTTTGACTCAGAGGACTTTAGCATTGACTCTAGCCTTGTTCAATTTTCTGACAAATGGTCATGTCATAAAAAAGTTCTGTGGGTTTTAGAAAAATATATTATGATGTTATATTATAAAGATATATTATTTCTTTGTAGTAATTACCTCTATATAGCTGTAGATTAAAAAAAAATCAAACCTATAGTTATCATATATTTGTGGGCTGGGTTAAAGTTTCCAGTGAGTGAAGTCACCTTTAATGTCCAGTATTTAAATTTATTATGTATATGGTGATTGTTCTAGGAAAACATGGCAAGAGCTGCTTTAAGATTGTTTAAGAAACTTTTAAAAGAAATATAAAAATTATTTTAGAATAACGTCAAGGAGAACTAGTTTCAGAATAGACCAAGTTATTCAACGTGATTTAAATATATTCAAATACGTAAATTAATGAAATAATGGGTTCAATGGGATGGTTACATTTCCTTTATTTGGCTACAGTGAAAATTGCAAAATGAATTTGAGAATTCTTCTTTTGAAAACTATTTATTTAGGCATTCTTCTCTAAAACATGTGGAAGTCCTTTTGTGACTATGTATCCATCAGGTTCTATAATTGTAACAAAAATGGTACATGTAGCATAGTAAAATGCTTTTCCTTTGGAACCTTTACTTTTATTAGTAGATAGTATGACTCCTCCCCACTCTTGACAATTTATTTTCCCTACATCAGATGTATCTTCTCTAAGGATGTTCTTCAATGATACCCTGTTGTTGAAGTGACTAGTCCTTCATCCCAGCTGCCTCACAGAGGAAAGGGGAAGTCCGCCCCGGGGGGGAGGTAATTCTGTCTTCACTCACTTCTGCCATTTCCCTCCAAGGGCCAATTCAGTGTAAAAATAATGATGTGAAAATTCATGAATTTTATCCTTTTTCTTATCAAGTGTTATTGATAATGGAAACAAAACCAATAGAGGTAAAAATTAGGAGTGAAATGGCTGTGCCAAAGAGACTGAGCCCCCCAAAATATAGATTAAATGAATATAAAATAGAGACGTTTAAAAAGTATAGACAGTGTAATCTAAATGAAGAATTAGTAGTCTAGAAGATTAAAAATGCTTAGTATCAGAAAATAAGGGTACTTCATCAGAAGATGATATAATAGGAAATGGAAAGTGTGTCTGGAAAGAGGTTGACAGAAACCTGTAAACTGATGCACATTTTTAAGGAAACAGTAGAAAGAACGGAAAGCACAAAGCACATGCAGATTGGTAGGATGACCTAACGTCTGTCTGTGAGCCGTAGGATGACCTGACGTCCTTGACTGGGAGTCCCAGGAGGAGTGGGCACACAATTAGAACCACTAATGGTAATAGCATTTCCTAAAGTTGTGTAAAGATATTAATTTAAAGGTTCACAAGTGCCAATGAGTTAAAAGCAATTCTAAATAAATAAAAGTATGCACAAAAACATTCCCAGGCCATTGTTCCCGTATTTCCTTCATGAAGAATTTACTAGGAAGCCCCTGTTTGAATTTTCCCTATTACAATAAATCTGTAATCACCACCAGGCCCATCACCTGGTCAGGGGCCCAGGAAGACAACTCCTTTTACCTTCATGGAGGACGGGAAGGGATTCATCAAATGTGCCATCTTGTGTTAAAATAAGGCTTCCCACAAATGTCGAAATGTGGTTTCACTGAGGTGAATGGCCATCAGAATGGAGTGGTAGATGTTCGAATGCACAGAGCTTGCAGCTAAGGGCAGGGCTATTTTTTTTTTAATTTACTGTGTTACGTGTGTTCACACATGGGCCTAGTTAGCAGCTCATGGGTGGTAGTGTGTCTATGATAACTACTACTAGAGCTATGAATGTTCCCAGCGAGCCATAGGTAGGAACCGTGCTGCATCTGAGGCAGATTCATAGCCTACTGCGTCTTGAAGGGATGCCTGCTACACTTGTGCCTTATTACCTAAACTGATGTTTGCCATGTTAGAAGGCAAATGAAACAAATCTGAGGGGCTCTGTAGAATGCATAAAGGGCCCAGAACTCCCAGAGTGGGAAAGAATGCTCAGAATTCTCACACATGGTATAAAGCAGAAGGGCAAAGCTTGGGTCTCCATCATAAACAGTTGCATTTAGTTAGTAAGTTATGTATGTGCAGTTATTGGGGGGAAGGAGCAATCTGTGTAGAGTAATGACACAGAGAGTGATCATCACAGATTTACACCAGGATGCACTTGCCCCTCCGATACCTCCCTGGTATTTGTGAAGTTTCTGTGGTCCTATGTCTACCAATGGCATAAACCACTCTTCTCCTTTAAATCTGAGATTTAATAGTTGATGACCTCAGACCTGACAAAGGTCTGGCTGTCACCTTCTCAGTGGAACCTCATGCAGAATTCACAGAGAAACATCCCATGCCTACTTCTAAGCACTTGGGACTTCCCCCAATTAAGAATGTTTGCATCTCAGAAAGGAATACTGAGATTTCAACTGCTCTCCCTCAAGGTCATGGCTGTGTTGATGCTTTAATACAGCATCCACCATCTTTCCCAAATGCCGGGCTCCTTCTTCCTCTGAATGGACAAGCCACAAGGACCCAGCCAGCACTGGATTGTGAAATGAGGAATTGACATCATCAAATAAAAATAAATGCTATTTAGAAAAACTAAATTCATCTCTACTGATGTGGTAACTCCAAATGAAATGTTGTGCCTAGCTCTGGCGGTGGTAGAGCTAAAGTCTCTACTTTAACAGTATATGAGAAGTGAACCTGTCTTTTGGACCAGCCCTCTGTATTAGCATTTATACTGAACCTGTCCAGGGTAGGTGGAGACAGTGTAGACAGGAGATGCAATGAGATGGGGGTGAGTGAGTAAGGGCGGTCTGTCCTTGCAAGTGGCTCATGGGTATCATAGATACCCATAATATCATAGATACCCAAGTATCATAGATACCCACCTCTACTCCCTTTTCAACATTCTAGAGGCACAGACCAGAGAGTAATGAGAAGAAGGGCTGGTGAAGAAAAGAACCCCAATGGTCACCTTAGTCCCAAGATGAGCAGTGTCCTAGTTACTGTCTATCACTGTGAAGGGAAGTTACTGTCTATTACTGTGAAGGGATACCATAACCCATGACACCATGACAACGTATGGAAGAGTTGATGGGAAGCTTACAGTTCCAGAGGGTTAGAGTTTTCATCATGACAGAGAACATGGCAGCAGGCAGATGTCTAGCAGAGCAATGACATCTTACACCATTCTTTTATTATTATTATTATTAGAGAATTTCTTCATTTACATTTCAAGTGTTATCCCAAAAGTCCCCTATACCCTCCCCCTGCCCTGTTCCCCATCTTACACCATTCTTACATCTGATCCACAAATCCATAAGGGGAGAGAGAGAGAGAGAGAGAGAGAGAGAGAGAGAGAGAGAGAGAGAGAGAATGCTCACATGGCTGCCTAATGGAAGGAGAATAAGAGCCAGAAACAGACAGACACACATAGAGAGACAGACACACACAGATAAACATACACACAGAGACAGAGGGACAGATAGACATACACACACACACACACACACACACACACACACTGAGAGAGACATATCGACATACACAAACACACTCTGAGAGAGACAGACACAGAAAGAGACAAACACACACAGAGGGACAGACAGACAGACAGACACAGAAAGAGACAAACACACACAGAGGGACAGACAGACACACACTGAGAGACAGACAGCAGACAGACAGACAGACAGACAGACAGACAGAACTGAGAATGGTGTAGACTTTAGAAACTTCAAGCTCCCCCCCCCCCCCCCCCCCCCCCCCCCCCCCCCCCCCCCCCCCCCCCCCCCCCCCCCCCCCCCCCCCCCCCCCCCCCCGTCTATTAGGGCCACACTTCTCAACAGTTCCACCAACTGGCAACCCAGCATTCAAATATATGAACCAGTGGGGACCATTCTCATTCAATACACCATAAGCAACCACAAACACCCTGACTGTCACCTTCCAGCCTTCAGGGTGAGAAAACAGTAGAGCAGGACTGCCCATCTCTGGGCACCCAGTGAGGCACCTGGTTGTCCCCAAGATCCACACATAGAGAGTGGTGTGTCCAGCTGTCTGAAAACAGGTTGAGTACCAGACAGGGTGGAAGAAGACCACTGACCAAGGTAGCTGCATATGTCCCTTCTCTTCTGTGGCTGTCATTGATTGGGTCCCTTGATGGATCCTTTAGGAGTTCAAGGAGAAGCAGATGTGAGAAATCACATCACCAATAAAAAAATGGGTGACAAAGCTGGCATCTACTGATCCTGCAAAGCAAGGACTGAGCTAAGAAGTAGATGTGGTGAGATGTGGCTGGCCATGACGTGTTCAGAAATGATCAGATCCACAAGCAGCCTGATGATGGACACCTGCCTTGCTGGGTGTCCTTCATTTGTCGGGCATGGAGTGGAGCCTTATCCATGTGACCTCACTGAGCTTCAGTGTGACAGCCACTGGTGACACAGTGTTGTCCTCATTGCCTTATTCTCAGGATATGGTGTCCCTCCTTGCTCTGTGTCACTCTCACCCTGAAAACAGGCACCAAACTTACTAAGCCAAGGTGCAAGCAGGTACAGCCACTTGTCATTAGTCACCTGGGAGATATTTTGTCAAGCCCAGGGAGAACAGAGCTTGGCTGAGTTGGATGGTGGTTTCTAGGAATTGGGGTCCCTGCCTGGATACTTCATACATGTACTGTACATGTATGAAGACCTAGGTATGGAGAACTATACCATACCCAGAAACTATAGCGAATGATGCCAGCTATGACTGAGGCCGAGAGCAGAGCAGGATGAACATTTTCAGGCAGCTGACCACCACACTTAGTTTCTAACAGTGTAAGGGGCAGCCTGCTTGAGGGTGGTCGTAGACAAGCCAGCAATAGACTGTAGCAGAAGTGCTCCTACATCCTCACTGGATGGGACAGAATTGTGCCTAGTGCGGACCTCTCTGCCCTGCTTCCTCTCCTGCTCAGCTGAAAACGAATAGGAGGGAGGAGCACTCTGGAGGGAGGAGCACCCTAGAAGGAGGAGCCCCATGGAGAGAGGAGCATGCTGACCATTACCTAATGAGCAACAGCTCTGGAGAAATGCCAGCTCTAGCTGCCTCATTATGACCTATCTAAATATGAATAAGAAAATCACAGGAGCATGTGACACTAGTTTGTGGAAGCAAGCCCTGGACACTAGAAGTCACGGGTGGAGATGCTGGGCACTGTACTTTCTCCCTACTTTCCTGTGACAAAGCTGTTCTGGGGAGATCTCCTGCAGCTGGAACCTCTGGCCTCCAGTGCACAGGGATGCACCTGGCCACGTGCCATGGATCATAGCTTCATTCTTTCCAGCTGGCGCTCAGGTACCTAGTTGACAGTTAGCCCATGGACAAAAGGGTTAAAACTCGACATCTTTTCAGTATTTTAGGGTGATTCTCTTTATCGGCGTGACATCCATGCTCAGAGTGCTCTTGCTACAATATTCTTTTAAAAGTACACTTGTCAGGGTCCATTTGCAACCAGCTACCTTGATGGTGACATCAGCCATGCCTGTGGTTCACCTTGTGACCTTACAGAGACAGCAGATGGGCCCGGTAATAAATCCCGATTATTAGTGAAGGAACCACTAGCTTGGAAGGCGGCTTTGCTCTGTGATGCTTGTTATCTGCTGGACAGGGAGCTGTAATCTCTGTCAGGGCGGGGAGAGGCGATGAGGGCTTGCTCTGATACTGTTTCCATCCCCAGTCCTCCCTCCTTTCCTGTGTCCTTCCCCTCTCCTCTTTCCTCATCCCCTTCCTCCTCTATTATTTTTCCTTCCCTTTCTCCTTCCCTCCCTCCTTTTCTCCTTCCCTCCCTCTTTCTTTCCTGTACAACAAAGAAGCTCCCATCACAGGAGAAGGCTCAGCTGTCAGGTAAAAAGTTGAGTCCTGACCTCTAAGATTCTTAGGAAACAATATATGTTGGAGTTATAATTCATAGTTATTATGAATTTTGAGATTTAATGACAACCTTTTAAGATTCCTTTAGACTATGAGCATTGATGGGTCACACCCATTTCCAAAGAGGAATGGTTTCAGACTAACCTACCCTGCCAGAGAAATGTAGCCTATGTTCTTTTGTAAGCCTGGCTTTATAAGGTCTCCTCTGACTTTTTGAAAAAGTTTTGTAAATGGAAGCAATAAACGTTGCCTTCACAAAAGCTTTCCATTGTGTCTTAGAGATTCTTCCATTAAATCGAAAGTTTGGGATGAGTATAAACCATTTACTTTTTAACCCATGGCTTCCCTGTGGGGAACATCAGCTCCTAGTGGAGTCCAGTCTTCTGCAACCTCAGCTCTGGGCAGGGCCTATCTGAGAAAGTGGGTCCAAAAGACCAGAAGTCAGTGCAGGCTGGGTCCACAGGCAAGGAGAACGTGCAAACTGGCATCAAATCTCAAGCAGACACACACACACACACACACACATGCATGAATGCAAGCATGAACACACACACACATGCATGAATGCAAGCATGAACACACACACACACACACACACACACACACACACACAAACAAAAAAACTGAAAAACAAAAGACAATGAAAACCCTATTGTCACAAAACTTAAATTCTTTATTCTCCGTCCTGTAAAATTAACCTCTGGGGGAAAAAGAATGGGCAGGCAGAGCACCTCCCTCCTGTCAATAACTGCTTTCTCACATGTCCACACTGCCATGTTCTTTCCTCTCTGGGGCTAAGCCCTACCAAGAGGTTTGCATTGAATCACTTGTGACCACAACAGCTCAGCCTGTGGCAGAACTTGGTGAGAACACTCATTCACCGAGTCCATCGGTGGCTTGAACCAAAGGGCGACTGTATAGTGATGGCCCACATCTAAAATCAGTGGGAGAATGGAAGACTGGTCCAGGAAATAAGACACACAGACAAAAACTCCCGGGCTGTGAACACTCGGGGGAGGCCGGTACCTAGTGTTCTGTGTAGCCTTTAGCTTTACACTGTCCTTCCAGAGTTACATCGAATATTTAAATCCTCTGTAAAATCAGAAGCTTCCTGGTTGGAGAAAACAGATTGTGCTCATGTGTGCATGTGGCCACGTACACACACACATACACACAAACACACACACACATGCACACACACACACACACACACACACACACACACCTATGTGTGCATTAGTACCTGTGTGCACACCAGTGTGCACTCTCTTGCAATGAATCAGTGAATCTGTGCATAAGCGTGCAGTATGTATGTGCCAGTGAATGCCTGGTCGGGTTTAAATGTGTACGTTTTTCTGTAAATATATGTTTTTTACTAACATACCCAGGTGTTTTCTCATTTCCCTCTCCCTTTTGCAGAAACAAGCCTGTGAAACACCCTAGGGCTAATGTAGTAATTATCAGTGTCTGTGCATGCCTTCCCAAACATCTCTTCTATAACCCCTGGAAAAATTCTGACATATTATAAACTGTTTGAATTAGCGTAAATCAGTAAACAACACATTGGTGCCAACCCAATAGAGGAAGAATGCTGTGCATACTAAGTGGCTCGGCCCAGCCGTGCCAAAGCAAGCCATGGCGAGCGTCAATTTAATTCAACTCGAAATATTTATGAGTTTCCAGATGGAGAGGAGCCTTGGTCGGGACCAAGAGAATTCAGGTGTGCACTGGATCCCCAGATGAAGTGCGAGGGCGTGAGTGTAAGCCATGTGGCACACTTGTGGGTGTGACATAGCAGCAAGAAACAAGAAGGCACAGAGAGGGACAAGTTCCATGAGTCCAGCCCCTGGACCATGTCTCATTTGTTTCAGGTGAGCTATCCCATGTGCTGAGGAATGCTGGTTAGCACAGAAGTTCATAGGTGGACAGGCACAGTTTCATAGGTAAGCTTCTTGTGTAGTCTTTGCTTGTGGCAGTTACCTTAACAACAGAGCTGTGTCTACAGTCTCTGCTCAGAGAGTTTCAGATCAAAGCTATATGGTCAAGAGTTGTCTTTGTGTTCGCTGATGTCCCATTTGGAAGCCCAGCGGGCATGAACCAGGACAGAACACATGCTAACAGGAGGCTTGTAGGGGTGAAGGAGAAGGGCTGCATCAGTGGACAGCCCAAACCACCTGGACAGAAGCCTGTGGAGTGGCAGGGCTCTCAGAAGGACATGGGTGAAAGTGGAACAAGATGCTGTGGGGGGGAGGCACACAGGACCTCGAGCTTTGTCACCCTGGACTGGGTGGGTAAGGCTGGACTCCAGGATTCTTCTCAGCCCCACACCCAGGAGAAAGGTTGCTTCTGACACATTGAGTGTCAGCAGCTGGTGTAGATGCTGGATGCTCCTCAAAGCACCTTATGCCAAAAATATGAGCTTTGGGAGTAGTGGGACTCCATAGCCTGTAGGGAGTAGTGAGTCCCATAATCCTCTGCTGTGACCTATGAGCTATTTGCTATGACCCTGTAATCTTTTCGAAGGCTTGTCCTAACAATGTGGTTCTAGCCAGCCATACCTCTGTGGCGGTCATTCCACATAGCTGCTACAACCAGCCCAGCTGACACCCTGTCTGCCTATACTATCACTGGACTCTTCTTAGACACCAAGGATCAGGTCTCCCAGATATTATAGACAGATCCAGGGACCTTCCTGCAATCCTGTGCCCTGAGATCACTACTCTATGGCTTCTTTGTTTGGGGACAGAGTCTTACGTATTCCAGGCTGGCCTCTCAGTCGCTATGTTGATGAGAATAGCCTTGGACTCCTGAGCTTCTTGCCTCTACTTCCCAAGTGCTGGGACTGCAGGTATGTGCCACTGTGCCTGCCTTCACCCTGTAAGAGTCTCTTGTGTGCTATCTATGTGTCCCCAGAACCTGGGATAGTGGTGGCCTCAACAGTGAGTTCTCTTACCTTTCCCCTACCGTGTTCTCAAGAGTGATCAAAGTCCTTTACTTACATTAACTCACATAATCAATATCTGATTAATCTCAGCACTTGATAAATGCCAAGTCCAGAAGGCTACAGGATGAGTAGGAAGTGGTTGTTGAATAAGTGCTTATGCAAAATGATCACACCCAGGGGGGGGGGTGTGCACACCAGGTGCTTGCTGCCAGAGTCACTTAAGCAAGCCACCTGGTGAGATTAGCTAGCCTCCCATTTCATAAATATGTAAAACTGAAACCCAAACTCCCTGTAGCTCAACCCACTGTAGGCAGAGAAAGCACCACCTCCCAGAAGCCATTGCAAGGTGTGTGTGTGTGTGTGTGTGTGTGTGTGTGTGTGTGTGTGTGCGTGTGCATGTGTTGGACATATATCCTTAAGTGCTCAACTGCATAGGGAAAGGAGAAATATCTTTTCTTTGAAAATAATTTGTAAACAGTGATAAGTTGGTGAATGCTGGAAACCTGGGCTATAGCAGGAAAGTCAAGGAAGGGCGCTATGAACTAACTGCTAACCTGCTGCCCAGTCAGACCTGGCATTTTAAACCCATGCATACTAAGCCTGATAAAGACCAGAGAGGGAAAGAAGCTTAACTCTACTCCTAGAGGCAGGTGTAAATGAAAAGGGAGGCCTGGGTAGAAAGCAAAAGACTACGTTACAATCTAAAACTACCCACCTTTCAGTAATTTTGTTTAATCATGGTATTCAGTATTCATAGTGTTAATGGAACCCATTTTTTTACATATATTATTAGATAGTATATGTGAAGTTAGTTAAGATGACATTTAGCTTACCCAAACCAAGTATTAGGAGAGGTTATTGCCCAGAAACTAGTCCCCTCTCTTCAGGAGAGAACATCTCACCACACAGAGATTACTGGCTAGGAGAATTTGTTATAAGTTTCCCTGTCGAAGTCTTGATAAATTTTTTACATGCAAGCGATTCTCGATTTCACAGTGCAAAAGAAAATGCAATGGAACCATCTAGATGTTGGTGTTTGTGCACAAAGGTCACATACCAGAGAACACCTGTAGGTTGCTCCAACAATTTGGAACAGGTAGGGCATTCAGACAGTTCAGTATGAGAGACAATCCTGCTGACAGGCTCCATGAGCTGAACAGCTTACAGTGCAGGGCAGTGATTCCATCAGGAACCACAGCTGAGCCTTTGACCTAGCATGTGATGTGTGCCTGAATCTCTGAGCACTGAGAGAAGATACTCCCAGTGACCATGCTCAGGCCATGGAAAGACAGACAGCCCCATGAGCCCAAGGAGAAGACAGATATCACGCCTGCCCCTCTCCTGGGCTGAGGCACACTGCTCATACTACATTTTCC
Source organism: Mus minutoides (assembly GCA_902729485.2). NCBI lineage: Eukaryota > Metazoa > Chordata > Mammalia > Rodentia > Muridae > Mus > Mus minutoides. The sequence continues at coordinate 2,161,113 of LR749544.1, forward strand.
TAAGTGGTTTCAGTATTGACGGATTGATTTCAAACTCGTTTTATGGAAATCTCCCAGTTTAATTAGATGGCTTTCCAGGGCCTGACAGCCATGCTTTTCATTAGTAACGAGTGTCGTGTGGCCGTAGAATCGGCCATTGCAAGTCCTAAAAGCCATCTTCATCCACAGTCGATCAAAAGCCAGAGACAGCCCGCCAGAGAGCCCAGACCTGCACGCATGGCCACCTCATCAATTAGAAGCAAATGGCCAAGAAAAGATGTATTCTTAGCATCTGAGCAAATAATGGAGATGGGTAAATGAAATTTGGTAAATCAAGATGAAATACATCTCTGGGTCTCTGTCAGCCTTGCTCTTGATTGGAGGATGGAAATAAAATTGATCAACTAGTGTCCACTCGGGATCGGAGGTCGGTGCCATAGACCACTGTGCTGTAGTTAATAGCATGCTCAAGCTAGATGCAGTCTCCCACAGATCACACTGAGCAGTTTTTGGTGTCTGAGTCTGTTCACATGTGCCGAAGCCTGTGTGAACCCAGACTCAGTCTCCCATAACATTTATTCAGAAACCTTAAGATTATTTTGGTCTTGATTAAAACAAAACTTTTAAGGTAACAATTTAGCTTTCCACACTTCTTTACAGTGTGATCATGTGTATGCCTCTCAAGGATGATGTCCAGACAGAACAGGTACCTCGGTGAGCATTTGTGTACATTGTGGTCCTGACCTTAATTTAGCTTCATCTGTAACCAGCTTCATTCCATAGGTATGGCAACTGAGCATTCTGAGCACCGTGTCTCTTAGGGCATTGGTGGCTGAGCCACATGGACATGAGAGTGCCCAAGAACTGAATAATCTAGTGAGTCACCCCAGCAAATTCTTGAGAAGGTTGAAGTTTTAGGAGAGAGGGGGCTGCTGAGGGTTTAGCCTGTCTTTGTTTGGTTTCCTGGCTTTGAGTCAGTTGACTCATCAGGGCAGGAGGAAGTGGGAGACCAAAAACCACACGGGAGGTGGCAGGATGAGGAAGGAAGAGACCAGGGTCCCTTCTTCCTCAAGGCCATGCTCCTGAACAACCCAGAGACCTTGCTTTAGGCTCCATGCCTAAATACCTCCCAGTCGTGCCAAGCTGGTGACCAACCTTTCAACACAAAACTCTTGGGGGATGCTCAAGGTTCCAGCTAGAACATCAAGACAGCTTCACTTACTCAGATGTTTCCAGCATGACTTTGCTGTCAACTCTGGCTGTGTGTTTGTTCTGTGTCCTGAAGTTTAATATTTTCTTCCATAAACTCAAAGGAGAAAGTCCACTAGTGGCCTTCATTTCACAGTGAGACCCTGGAGGCCTGGGTGACTCCCTAACTTCCTGGTATCTGTAGCCTTCACAGCAAAATGTCAGCTTGAGGAGGAACAAGACCTCAAACTCCAGATGTTCCCATTCTCTGATACGACCTTTACCATGCACAGGACTAGCAAACTCCTGAAACTCACCTTGGGGAGGCAAACAGTGCCCCTCACCCACATCTTTGTAGCCCTCTGGGATCTGTAATCACCCTTCTACCTCCTGAGGGATATCAGCAGCCTGAGGTCTTCACCATCTCTGGGCACACCAGCAGGAGCTGTGTCTGACAATGCAGGAGCTCAAGCAATGGGGGAAGAAATGGAAGTAGGGCCGTGAGGGAATGAATGGTGTTTGCTCCCAAGTTCATACTCATGTACCTTACAGAGCCCAATCCTACCCTCTTAGGTATGGTTTCACCCACAGTGGGCTGGACCCTCCTACTGAACTGTCAAGAAAATTCCCATAGGCCAATCTGACAGAGGCAACTACCCAATCTGACAGAGGCAACTACCCAATCTGACAGAGGCAACTACTCAGCTGAGGTTCCCTCCTCTTAGAGGTGCAAAGTTCACAACCAAGAGCAACCCAAGGGTGTTTTCTAGTGCAAATGATTCTGAAAACGTAGAGAGTAAATGGATGGGGTGCTGAGAAGGATGGGAGCTATGCTCGGGAATCAAAGGACAATGTCCTTGTTGTTGTTGTTGTTGTTGTTGTTGTTGTTGTTGTTGTTCTACAAAGACCTATGGGTAGTACTGGGACCATTCAAGGCTTATTCTCTGGGAGATGTCATCTACTCCTGGGCATGGGAGTAGGGACAACTCTGTGCTTCAAGACTATTGTTCTAAAAGTGGCAGGTTCAAATACTTGGTCATTAAGGTAATAAAATAGATCTACATGTGGTATACTAATTTACTTGATTCCATAGATCACCATAATTCACACCAGGGGGGTCCTCCCAACAACCCTGTATACTGTTGGAGCCCAGCCTCTGTTCAGGCGATAGACTGGCTCCTTGTGCCTTTCATTCACATTAAAGAAACCTTTCTAGTAGGTCACCGGAGGGAGAAACAAGAAAGCCTCCACCAACCCTGGCTATCCTGAGGGGGTTGACAGATCCGTGCGAGCCTATCCTGAAGCACATGGGCTGCATGTGATCAAGGATAGCTATACCTGCACCCCTATACACTTACAGGTGATAATCATATCACGGTCAAAAGGTTAGCTACCCCTGCAGTACCTTCCAAGATCATATGTGGGTAGAGAAGCATGGAGTAATGGCTGAAATTCCAGGTGAAGGTGTATGATTCCCCCCTCCCTTCTACTTCTACTAGGAACATTAACAGTCTTGTCACCGTTGCTATAGACATGACTCTCATTGCATTTTTTTTCCCTTGTTCCGGTCAACCTTGCTCTCTCCGGCCAGCCCCACTTGCTCCGGTCGGCTCTGCTTGCTCCGGTTGGTCCTACTTGCTCTTCTCTGGTCCAAGGATTCGTTTATTATTATTATTCATAACTACACTGTAGCTGACTTCAGACACACCAGAGGAGGGCGTCAGATCTCATTACGGGTGGTTGTAAGCCACCATGTGGTTGCTGGGATTTGAACTCATCACCTTCGGAAGAGCAGTCGGGTGCTCTTACCCCCTGAGCCATCTCACCAGCCCCTGCTTTTTATTTTTTTTTAATATACTATGACAACAAACTCTGCTTTGTGGTGGCAAATGGTTCTATGAGGCGCAAAGAAAAAAGATGCGTAATAGATTATCCTACATTTATGGAGGTCATATCTAACAAGAGAGAGCAAGCATAAGAATCATTAATAGATCACCCCATACAGTGCTGAGATTGGTGTTTAGAATGTATCATAAAATGGTAAACTATGACTACTGACTGAGAAGGGCCAGACATTAGCTGGTTCTTTCTCAGTTCTGGCTCAAGATCCAGGAGTTCCCAAATGATGCATAGCAGCCTACCCAATTACTCTGTCTCTTGTCAATGACAAAAGATAAGATATGAATAACTTTGATCTTATGATGGTCAAGTGCTCACTAGGCATTCTAACCCAGTGTACTTTCCCCAAATATCCCTCCAGGGTCTGCCATTTATCCACACTGGAAGGAATGGCTGTTTTACCATCTGAAGCATGGTTGTTGGTTTTAATTTATCCCTTTGTAAGTATGCAGTGCATTTGGCCAATGCTGTTCACTTTTTTCTCAACTAGATTTCATACTTGAGTCAGAAACAGGAAGAGATCATAGGGATTCCTGTTTGCCAGGAAGATGCCAGGAGGTACCATCTAGTCTTTATGTGTTTCTAAGATAATTAGGTAGTGGTGGTGGCCTTTAGATGCTCAGACAGTGATGATACCATCCCTGAATCAGAAGGGGACACTGGCAGTGCATGTAAAGCATTCTTTAAGGCAAAGGGCTCAATTCTTTCCAGGCTGAGAAAGGCCATCTTTCTCTGAGATGTACCATCTTGGTCTATCTTGGGAAGGAAGGTCTATGGTTGCAGAAAGATACTAAGCTTACAAGACCCAATTACAGCCACACTGAACAAGTGTCCAGGGCCAGCAGAGCATTAAGGAAGAGAAAGGATTCCAGAGTTCCTGATCATTGGAGTCTCTAGCCTTCTGTAGGGTTCATGCCACATGCCCTGTCTTCCTTTGTTTTATGACATGATCATTATATAAGCACCTGGAGACTCAGGAACATTGAGTCCCTTCTCTGTCTGTGGTCTTATGCCCAGCAAAGTTGAGCATAGAAGCTGAGGGCTTTGAATTCTATACCCACACCTGTGTATGGTTGTGTTCTTCTGAGAGACTGAAGGAAGGGCAGGGCCATTGTCCCTGCCTGTGCATTATTCTCCCCTCTGATGCATCAGGAGGGAATGGATGGAGATGAGAATCTACGTGAACTCCTGCTGAAAAGACTTGCTCGGTGCAGGACACTGCTCAGGCTGCTGCCTCAGAACAGGAGAAGAAAGCAAATGTTCATGAAACTCCTGGTTCTTGGGCCAGCAAAGGCATCTCTAGGACAGAAGAAAACAGGGAAGATCCTGGTTGGACTGTGGGAAAAACCATAGGTGTCAGGACAGAAGTTGCCTATGTTGAAATGCCCCTTTGCACACGGGCCTTAGAAACCTATTTCATTCTCAGACTCTCAAGCTTCTTGGGCTGGAGCAATGGCTTGGTGGTTAAGGGTGCTCATTGCTCTTGCAGAGAATCCATGCTCTGCTTTCCTATCAGGAGGCTCACAACTGCCTGTCCTCTGACTTCAGGAGAACCGCCATCCTCATCTGGCCTGCATGGACACCTAGACACACACTGTTGTGGACGCGACCTCGGAAGCTACTGTTTCAGTCTTCCCTTCTATTTTCCCTACGTCCTATTGTTTTTTTATGGTGGAAACAAGCTCTTCACGGGATCGCAGAGGACTCATTCCCTGCCGTCCTGATCGACAATTTTCATTGTCAACTCCACTGGATTCATAACCACCTTGGAAACACACCTCTGGCAATGTCTGTGGATAGGTTTTCAGAGAGATTTAGTGGAGGGGAGACTCACCCTTGTGAATAAGGAATCCTAATGAACAGAGAGGAGAGAGCAGTGTTGGTTCGGTAGTTAAATTTGACACAGAAGCATAAGGAGAGGACTTCTGATGCCCAGTCCCAGTGTGAGTGGTGGTGGCCATGGTAGCCTGCTTACAGTGCCAGCACTTGGAAGACAGAGACAGGGAATCCCTGGGGCTAACTGGATAGAGACTAGTTGTTGATGAGCTACAATTCAGTTGAGATACCCTGCCTTAATGGATACAGTGGAGAGAGGTGGAGAAGACCCCCAACATCAACCTTGAGCCTCTGTGGAGGGAACACACATTCAGATATGCGTGTATTATTTTACAAAACAGAGCAAACAGAACACCAGTTTGAGCGGACCAGCCTCCAAAGGCTTCTATTCCCATGTCTTCCCTGAACTGATGGATTACAGCTTCAAACCAAGAGCCAAGGTTAACCCTTCTCTTTGGCTGATGTTTTGTCATGGTAACAAGAACATTAGATAATATGCCAATAGATGTTGCTGTCATGATGGAGTCCATCTTTGCTGCCAAGTCCCGACCTTTGACATCAGGACATACAAAGCTGTTGCAGAAGCATGAAGCTCATCAGCTATGCAAGAAGCTAGGGTATGTGACAATACAGGACCTAGAAATATATCAATTCTAGAGAGACTCCTAGCAAAGATAAAGAGTTCCTGGCACAAAATTCTATGATTTTTAATTTTAATGAACAAGAAGTTTAATTACACTGGGTGGGGTTCCTGTTTAGAGAACAGCATCTGTGGCTATTCTCACTGCTACTTCTGTCAAAACTTGTCAAAGATGCATATGGGTAAGAAAAGCTCAGTAGTAAAAGGCTTCCAGGATGAGACAGGACCCTAAAGTCCATGTCCTAATGCTCAGCGCTACAGACCTCAGATGCAATGGCAGTCTTCTTAGAATGAGTAAGCTCACTCTCACTGGATTACTAGATGGGGACCACAGCTCATCCAAGTGAACAGGGACAGCATCTATAACATCAGAGGGTTCTCAGGAGGTGCTATACCATATCCTGCTCTCCATGATAGCCCCAGGTTCATACCACTACCAGATTGCCCTACCATTTATTAAACATTTTAACCAGAAAGGGACATTAAAGGGGCCTTCAGATTAGGAGAACAATTGGAAATCCTCTAAGAAAGGAAATATCGTATTAATTCATTAAGTCAAACTGCTTGTCTCTACACTCGTATGACTAGAATTGTGGTTCATTAACTTCATTTCTTTATATGACTTAATTAGCTCAGAGGAGGCCAGAAATTAATTACCAGCTTATATAGTTTGTGCAGAATGGCATTCTGTTTATTTAGTTTCTCCTATTAACTTTTAATCTCTTCAAACAATAAAAGAGGTAATTAGTATTTTATAAACAAAAATGAATGCAACAAAGGCAAATAATTTGCCAAAGATCCTGTGAGGAACTGATAGTTGAATGGCAGGCGCATCAGACTTCTACAGTGTCAACTGTGAACACAAGGCCATGGTGCATGTGTGGGCTGGAGGTAGGGTACCCCATCTATCACCAGAGAAGGAGTCTCCTGGAGAATCTCATAGAGCAGACATGAAATACCTCCTGCCATTTGTAAATAATTGCCCATCGATATTCAACCCAATCTCCATGTCCTCTCTCCAAAGGCTGGAGGACATCTTTACATACAAACAAAAGGTTCATGGAGGAATTTAGCCCAAGCATCCAACACCAGTCTTCTATATATCCCTGTGCCATGGGGACAGGCAAGGATGAGCTAGGCTAGTCAACTTTACTGCCCAGATATACCATAATATATGCTATATAGTTATTGAAATTACTAAAAGAACTAAAATGTGGGCTGACATTGAAATAGATGTTCCTGAGAGTGGAATGTCTCTGATGTAAGAAAAAACAAACAAACAAACAAACAAACAAACAAACACACTACCGGTGTCATTCAGTAAAAACCAGCATAGTGATATTTTAAATGTGGTGTGTTTCCTGAATTTTTAATCCTCGAATGCTTTTAAGCATCAAAGGAATGTTCACAGTGCATGTATTTTGCCAGTTTCCAGCAAGATATGTAATGAATTACAGGAGTTATTTAATCAATGTATTTTGTTAGCATAACATTAATATTAATTAAATGTTCATTAAAAAAATTGAATCCTTAACAGCCTGACACCAAGGGCTTTAAATGTTGTGTTCAAGCCGTCGCTCCACAGGAGGCAGCTTCCCCGGGAAGCTCTTATCAGACAAACTTATATTAGCAGAAAATATCCAACAAGTTCTTTTAACACGCATTATTTCCTGCAAAATAATAACCTGAACTGAAAAGGTCCACGGTCCACAGCATCTGATTTTCCCTGAGCTGCCGCAAGCAAACATCCCCTGAGAGCTGCACACTATGGCGCGTGCTCAGAGCGGTGAGGTAGTGCACAAGAGAAAACCCATCCACCAAATCTTTTAGGTCTATAAATAGTGCCGTGAAAAACCCAGCCATATTCTTGCATCCAAAGAGAAGATCTGTAACCTGGAAGAGTAGTGGGGGGGGGGGCTTCCTCCCACACTGGCTGAAGAATCCCCCCAAGGGAGAGGTTTTCAAAGATGGTCACTGGATATGGGACATTGGCTAACTGATGGTATCAATACCTTGTGACTGAAGCTTTGAATTTTGCAGTCACTATGGGGCCATATTAAATTGTTCATTAGAAAGGTTTGGATGATCAAAATTGATTTTAACCCATAGCAAAATGGAGCTTTTTATCCCCAGCTCTGCCCTGCCAGGAGCCTCCTCTGCCTGTCCTGTTCTGCAATCCCCCCGATGTGAGCAGCTGCCACCTTTCCTGATTAGCAGATAGTCCTGGGTGCTTATTGCCAGCATTAGCCTCCCAGCACAGACCACAGTGTACCCCAGATGCAGCACAAACCACGGTGCTCCCCAGACGCAGCTCATAAGGCTGTCTCCAGGGGATATGATCCCACCTCAGGTTGGAGAACGGACTTTACAGAGGAGAAGCCTGAACACATTGTGTAAGTGAAGCCCACAATGCTTCTACTGTCTGCTCTGTTGGATCAGGAAGTGTGTGTGTGTGTGTGTGTGTGTGTGTGTGTGTGTGTGTGATATACACTCACATGTGTTCACATTGGGATAGTCAGTGAAAGAACCGCAAAATTGGTTTGAGTGCCCAAGCAAATGCAGCTCTGGTTAGAGTAGAATGTTAGAAAGTTCCACGCCCCCCCCCCCCACCTAAGCCACATAACCTGGAAGATGTTAGCATTCAGTTGGCAGTGCCTGAGGAAGGGATACTTTCTCTCTGCTTGGCAACTTTGCCCAGAGAAAGGCTCCCTGTTCACTGCAGGTTTCAGGTTTCAAGGGTGGCTTTGGAAGCCCCGCCCTTGTAAGTTTCTCACCGTGCTTCCTTTGTGAATTAGACAAAATTCTCCAAGCCACAGCACTGTCTTCACTGGTATCCGTGTTCTGTGATTTAACCTAAAAAGCTGCTCCCAGGCAGGCATCTCTCTTCCCTGTCACCCGTCTCACGTCTTCCCCTCATGTACTAGAAATGATGGTTCCTCGTTAATTCAGAAACACATCAGTACAGGGCACAGACTTATGAACCGAATCTCTATGGTCCCCATGAGCTGACATCTCGTCTGTGACCACTACTCCACACTTGGGATTCTGAGATGACTGTGATTGAGAAACAAAGAAAAAGCAAAGACACCTATGTGTTCATTAACTAGAAACTTCTCACAGAACCAGCCTGTACACGTGTGAAGGGAAAGAGCAAATTTCTTCAGTTCAGGGACCATTCCCTCTTTCACAGACAGGAAGATTCTAACTTATAATCACTCTGGGGTGAAGTGAAGTGTTCACCATGCAAATATGACAACTTGAGTTCAGTTTCCAGCACACACATCAAAGCTGTAGGCAGCAGAGCTTACCTGAAACCCAAGGGCTGGGGTAGGGGTAATGAAAGGTGGATAGGGATTGGAGGTTTGCTGGCCAGCCAGCCTATGCTAAGAAATGAGCTCCAGGTTCAAGAAGAGACCCTGTCTCTAAATACATAGGTAAGTAGATGGATGGTAGGTAGATAGATAGATAGATAGATAGATAGATAGATAGATAGATAGAATAGTAGATAATAAATTTAGCCTCAAACTCTGGTCTACAACTCCCCCTTCTCACACACACAGGCACACATACCTCATAGAGAAGAGAAGCAAGGAAGGAAGGAAGGAAGGAAGGAAGGAAGGAAGGAAGGAAGGAAGGAACAAGGAAGGAAGGAAGGAAGGAAGCCTCAGAGTCTTAGTACATTGCTCAGAATTGTATGCACAACAGCTTGACCATTGGGCCAATTACCCCAATTACCTTAGACCAACAGTCCTGCTTCAGAGAATGAATCCAGCAGGTTCAAGTGACCCCCAGCAAGGATACCAGTGGCTTCTCTACCTGTACATGGCAACAGTGCTGCGTCGACATGGTCAAAACCGATCCTGTGTCTGGGGAGGGAAACTGCTGACGTCAAAGCAGGAAGGTTTGGTCAGATCTCCCAGAACCCATGTGAAAACACAGCTGGCATGGTGGCATGCACTTGCAATTCCAGTGCTGGGAAGGAAAAGCCAAGAAAATCCTACATGGAGAGCTCCAGGCCATTGGATCCCTTCTCAAACCAACAATGTAGCTAACATCTGAGGAGCAACAGCCAGTGTAGTCATCTGTCCTCTACAGGCAAGTGCATATGAGGTTCAGTATACCTGCACACACACACACACACACACACACACACACACACACACACACACACACACACACACACTCACACACGTGTGCACACACACACACACACACACATATACACACACACATGTAATTCATACCATCATGCAAATACACACAAACACATACCCACAGTATGAGCCCATGTCCAAGCCTCAGTCCTGGGGGCCTGTGACATCACCCTGAGCTGACTTACAACCCAACCTCTCTGTCAACTCTGCCAACTTCTTGCCCTATCTTTTACTTCCCTGAATTCCTTCTTTCACACCCAAGAGTCCTTAGCGAAGGCAGTACCATGATTTCTCATGTCTACACAGCAGAAGCAGTGCAGGAAGCATGCACTCCTCAGATACGTGAGGAGCTTGGATATATCCCATAAGCAGATCAGTAGACTCTATCCATCAACTCTTCCCTTAGTGGACACCTCAGTGGGTTCACCCAGGAGCACTCACAATTCCATGGCTTCCCAGGCCATTAGCTATTCCATGTTCAAGAGGAAATGGAGCCCTAACAGGCTGTTCCTAGTAAATGGTTCTTAGACCACTCAGACATTTACAATAGTGTTTCTCTCACATGATAGAGATTACCAGAGTAACAGGGCAAGGTCAATTCCTCCTTCCCACCTTAGGTTTGGAAAGGGTGATATTCTCTTGGGCGTGTGGCCTGCTCAATACCTGGGTGAGCCTCCTTTCAGCACATAGGCCTTTGTGTCCTAAAGAAAACAGTGGGGATAGAGCGTGGAATCCCAAAACAAAGCCAGTTAGCTTCTTGCAACACTCCCATTTTCCCCTCATATAAGATGGTCTGGGAGACTTCTAGAAGCCATAAGAAAGAGGGTTTGGAGTTCAGAATCTCTGGTGGAGGAGATCACAGGTGCACAGAGCAAAAGGCATTGTACTTTAAAAGAGCTTTAACTTAATCAAAGACTTTTGTAACATCCTGATCCTTGAAAATTATTTCTAAACACCACAGTGAACAGTGCCCCAAGGTGTCACCCAAAGAGACTCAGGGCAGGGCACACTGCCTACAGACAGTTCTTGATATACTCAAGGAAGTTGAAAACAATAGCTATGTAGTTTTTGTTTTGTTCTGTTTTGTTTTACACATACTGTGGAACACATGCTACCTATTTATTTCCAAGTACAGAACACTGTGTTTTGAGTCTCCACGATTTGTTTTAAAGCAGTCATATAAAACTGTGGGAACCAAGTTAAGTTCCATAGGTGTGTTGGCCTTGCGTGGCAGCTAACACACAGCAAGCGGCTAGTGCCGTGTAGCAGGATGGCCCCTGTGAGACCCCTTGCTCACCCGTCTCGCCTCTGATCCCTTGGTCGGTCTGTGTCATTTATCCTGCCACAGAAGTTTTGTTTCTCCTACTGATTTATGAAATTATCTCTTTCAAGGAAAATATTCTTTTCTCTGTGTGTTCTACTTGGATTTTTGCTTTGCTCTTTTTCCTGTGGCAAGAGAAGGTTCTCCAGAGGTGCCTCAGGCCCTTGCCACGGTGGCACATTATACACAAATGAGGTCAAGGCTGCAGGTACCTTCAGGTTGCTGACCCCTGTCATCTCATCGGTCATCTGAGTAGCCCCGCATGAGGGTGAGGATCCTCCCTTGATAGGAGGAAAGACTCAGCTGCTCCCACTTTCAGATGTGGAGAATGTTCCATGCTGAAGCAGAAGAGAGGGACAGATTCTTCTTGACCTACCTAAAGGAGCTGTCCTACAGATGTAGTGACTCCGCCCGTCGACCCTGCATTGGGTCTCTTGCCTCAGACCTGCTCTGCTGTGTGATACTCATGTGCGACTGTAAACCACCAGTACAGTTAAGGTGCCCTGCCTTCTTTTGCCTTCAGCAATTCCGGAGTTACTGAAAATCCTTTTACCTCCCAGATGTGTCTAACCTCACTTCTGAATCCCTCTCACCCACAGCTGGACTAATATTTTAAGTTGTTGTAGCAACGGCTCCACTCAAGGGGCTGTCATTTCCTCAGACTCCCTTGGGAGATGAAAGCTGCTCTCTTGTTGCCATTACACTTACTCCATATTAACTGTGCTTCTCTCTTGAAGAACATCCCCAAACACCACTGTACTGCTGGCTCCACCCTACACTTACCCAGGCCTGAGGCTCCTCTGTCTGCATACACTAACCCTGAAAGTTCCAAGGAAAGCTTGCCCTCGACCTCAGCTCTGGAATTCTGTACTACAACACACACACACACACACACACACACACACACACACACACACACACACACACACACACAGGGTCTCCCATCCCCCTGATTTACTGATGTATATCCCAATGCACAGAGGGACCAATGGGTCCCTACCTGCCCAGGGAGGAAATGATCATTTCCTTTATTCTCAACCGTGGACCAAGGTTATTCTCTTTATCATGTGCGGATTTTATTGAGTGATGCCAAGGGAGATGAATAGGAGCAAATAATGACAGGGCTGCGGTGATGAAGCACGAGGCGGGGTCGCCGAGGTTCTGCACTGAACAAATTGAGTCCCATCTACTTCTCATCCATTATTTAGGGGTGATTGGTCAGGCTTGGCTTCTATAGATTTGATAATCATTCAGATGTCCATATTTAATATGTAACATAAATTTCTCATTTGAATGTCGATGACTTGTCAACTCTGAACAACAATGCATAAAAGGAGAGGTAACATATGGATCCTCAGAAATATTTGACACGAATAAATATGTAAGAGAAAGATAATAAAATCGGTTTCTGCCTGCCTGCCAGCGAGCCTTCATGTCAGACTGGACAGCCGTCTAGTGCTGTGATTGTATGCAGCCGTATCCTATGAATATTGGCCTCCACACTGGAGATTAACGCACAGCAGATGTTTCTCTGCGGGCTAACAGATATATCACCCCTGATAACGGATGACAAATGCTGTTCCATATTGTGTCAGACAAAACTGGGGCTCTTGTAAAACAGTGTTGCAGCTGGAGTAGGAGATTTTAACACAGTTACCTAGAGAGAAGACCAACAGACAGTTACCAGTTCACAAGGCACCTACGCTGAGCTGCTGCTGTCTGTCTCAGAGCCCCCAGGAAGTCAGGTGAAGGACAGCTGAGGACAGGCTGGCAGTGCACTGCAAGGGGATTCAAGGGGTCTCCTGTTTCCCTGGGATCCATGTTTCTGTTCTTCCTATGAGGCCTCCAACCTTGACTAAAAATCTATAAGGGTTCTTCAAGGGGAGAGGTGGAAGCCAGACAGGAAGGGCTCTATGATCATGGGGGCTAATAATTTTATTTGTTGTGACAGTCCCAGCAACAGCCTGATAAAATGTAGGAGCCAGCTAGGGTTAAATGTCGCCGAATAAGACAGATAAAGGAAGAACAACAATAACCACAAACACCTTTTCATCAAGTTTTATGCCAGACTGACAAGCAAACGCAGCGAGATGTGTTATATGACACGTCCTCCACTGCACCTCTGATGGAGTGAACCAGTGTAAGTCCCTCCCTCTTTACGCATTTCTTTATTAATTCCAGGGTCCTTTCTCTTTTCTTCTCTTACAAAATAAAAGAAATAAAATCTCTTCTATAACCTTCACAATGAAAAGGCTTCCAGGCAACTCAGAAATCATAGAGGTGGGCACGGTGCTATTCCATTCAGCCTCTCTGAAGACAGGGTTGTTTCCTTTTCTAGGGTTCCTGTGCTGTCTGCATATCACACTCTTAGGGAAGCACACCTTCCTGGACACCTGCGTTGGTGCCAACTGAGAACTCACAGGATAACACGCTAACTTTCAGGGGCTTTCTGACTCAGTACTGAACTTTTCTTCACCTCCCCCTCCTGACCCAGACGTTAGTTTCCAGGTACTGTGTTTTCCCCAAGCAATTTTATACAATGAGACGGTAACAGTTGTTTGTCTGATAAAGCACGTACTATTTAGAACACAGATGTTTGATTATTATTTATCTCTCTCTGAAGCCCTCTAATTCAGTCCCAAATGATCTCTTTCCCTCCTTTGCTTAAATTTAATTCAGAATGTATGTTGTTGGTAACTGACAGATAATTTAATTATTAATAGGATGCTGAAACGCAGGGCACCATAGCTTGAAAACCTTCAGGGGCTAAAGCATCCCACTCCTGTCTCCCTTAATGCTGATGAGTCTTAGATGAGATAGAAAGTGCACAGGTTGATGCTGCAAGTGGAATCTTCTTCCATGTCAGTGTTGTGGTGTTATGGTGTATCCCTCAAATCACTTTTGGCATATCCTCCCCATTAAGGCTGTGATATTCATAATTGCACGCATATGAACCTATCATATTCCATACATGTCTGTATGAGCGTGAGCTTTACAATCATGGAGGGGAGTGCATAGGGAAAATACCATTTCCCAAGAGTCAGACCTACAGCATTATAGAGGAAGCCTTTCCAATACAGACACGGAAGAGAAGCCAAAGAATGAAGTGGTCCCCAATTTCAGAGCTGGCTGAAATGAAGCAGTCTTTTCAGCGGCTTGTTCGCTTGGCTGGAGCAGTAATCATAAAGCATCCATGGTTTTGAGCCCTATATGGGCCAGTTGTTTCACAGGCTGTCTTGCTAATCACATAGCAGCCTTGTGGATAGGTTGAGAAGTTCTGACCAACCAGGAGTGTTTAAGAGGCAGCCTGGCTTATTGCTGCACAATGGGAGAAAGAAGAGCAGTGTCTAGGACTGTGGCAGAGGGTTTCTTAGGCACTGGAGTGTTTCTTAGAAGATGGATACCACCTGGAATGTGTGGTAGACATCTTCAGATCCTGGACACATGTGACTACCCATGCACACTGGTCTCAACACCACCCTGGGAACAAAGATTTCAATCATTTAATTCATATTTCTTGATTCCTGAGTTTAGAAACAGAAACCTTCATTTTCTTCCTGGAAACTAAAGTCCTTGGGAAAAGAGAATTGTTCTTTGTCTATTCTTGAGTTTATTGTAGGTTCCATCCTGATGTTTGTCCATTTCACATCTCTAATAAATGCATGTGAGAATAGCCAGCCCCCTCCTAACTGACCAGTAGAGCCCTGGTCATTTGCACTGTTAGATTCCTGCCAGCTCTCCTACCTTTAAGATTTCTCTTTCTTGGGAGCAAAGAGAGGTATACTGAAGATATTCAGTGTACAATTTGGAATTATGGCCTGCATGTGTATTTTAATGCTAAGTCTGCATGTACATTGCATATGTTGAAGGCAGCAGGGTAACTGTAGAGAGTTGGCATGAAGAAGGAGCCATACAATCAGCAGTTCACAGAGAAGAGGGCAAACCATGCTCTTGTCAGATGAACAGTTATAAAGTATCTTGAGCATTAGAATGACAACATTCTATGCAGATCTGTGGAGGTTCCAGCTGTTGCTGAGCTATGGCGTCCCATGGGACCACCTGTATCTGTGCAGGAAACAGGAGGAAGGTTCCAACCTGGCTTTGGTGTCAGGGTCATCTGATACCCTGCAAGGTATGCAGGCAGGCAGGCTGAGTGGATACACCTTTGTCATCTTCTGGCCACATTAGCCATGATGCCAAATTGGTTTCTCTATAGATGTAACAAATTGTAGCAGCTCCTTCCACATGTATCTGTGATACTCCAGGAACTTAAGATTCCGTAGAGACTAGTGCTGTCTCCGTAAAGGTGGGTTTTCATTTGATTTCCCTTAAATTCCTAGCCATCCCTTTATTTAGGAAATAGGAAACCAAAGCATGGTGATTTCTAAGTGTCTCCAGTGACAGGCAGTAGAGCAACCACTGTGCAATGGAGAGGAGATGGGGGCTGCATAGTCTGTTTGCAGTGCTGGACACTCTATGCTCAGTAATCAAATTCATATTCAATTTAAAAGAAAAAAAAAGAAGAAGAAGAAAAGAAAAGAAAACCTTGTCCTGACTGACACCAGCCTTCAAAGGTCATGTGTGCTGCTCTTTTAGGCTCCCACTGTTCCTGGGGGACTGCTGGGCAGAGTTTGCAATGTGGACCGCAGTGTCCCTTGAAAACTGGAACACATTAGCATAATAATTAAAGACTTGCCTGAGCAGGAGGCAGGCAGCACAGGTTGGGCCTCCAGCAGCTAGAAGAGGCTTTCCCACCCTGGCTGTGGATTTTCAGGGTAGGGAGAAAAAAATGAAAAACAAGGAGAAAAAAAAAAAGCCTGCAGGAGCTCCAGGGCCACTGGCAGTTTCTGTACGGATCTCAGTGCTCCAAGAGAAGGTCTTTGAGTTCTCATGGGCTTATGTTACTAACAACTTAATTAAACATATTTTTCCTAATGCCATTTTCCCCTCCTACTTCTGGCATAAAACAAGCAAAAAGCCAGCATTTTAAATGGATGTTCCTTATCGATTAATGTTTGGTTATAGAAACAACCAAACAACCATCAAGAGCACTACTACCACCACCAAAGGCAGGGACAAGCTCAGTTCTGGGAGGACATTTGCTTATCTCCCCAGGCCCATTTCAATAACCTCCCTCCCACAAAAGCATCATGAACTTGTACATACAGAAACTCTTTTCTCAAGTAGTGGGTCCTGATGGTAGAGTTGCCGGATCAGAGAGCTAGCAGGGTGTGGAGAGGAGACAATGGGGTTCTCTGGATTACGAGATAGAGATAGAATAAACACAGTCTTTTCCATTTTCCCTTAAGAAAACAAAAACAAACAAATCATAGCAGGTGAGAGTTCTGTCAGGAAAGTGCTTGTCACATAAGCGTGAGGACAGGAGTCCAGTTCCCAGAACCCAGAGGAAGTCAGGCATGGTCATGTGCAGGTACTTTTTATCCTAGTCCTGGGAAAGTGGAGACAGGGAGGGACCCCTAGAGCTCCCAGACTATCCAGACTAGCCAAATCAAGGAAGCCCTGGTTCAGTGAGAGACCCTGCTTCAAAAAACAAACAAACAAACAAACAAACAAACAAACAAAAAAACAATAAAAAACCCCCACAAAAACCAAACCAAAACAAACAACAAACAACAAACAAACAACAAACAAACAACAAACAAACAAACAAACAAAAATCTCCCCCAAAATAAATAAGACAGGAAAAAACAACAACAACCAAGTTTTTCTAGTCTGAGGAACCCTAGCCAAGTTTTATATATGGTCTACATATAAGGAAATATGGATCCCAGCACACAGAGAAAGCCACTGAAGATAGTCAAAGCATGGAAGGTATAGATTCTGAACATTTAAGCAACACATAACAGACAGGGCAAAGTATGACGTGATACATCTGAAGACCCCTTTGCCCACTGTTTGTGCCTGTTCAGAATCGTTGTGTAATTACATAAACTTCCCCCACCCTACAGATAGACACTTCAGCGTTACAGTCACCTTGTTACAGAGTCAGAAATGTGCTTTGAGACAATGGCTTTAACTGCCTGTTTACTTTATTTTGTTGTTGAAGTTAAGGAGTTGAGTGTCTGTTTGCCATAGAGCATGCCTGGCAGTGTCTGGGAACCTGAGAAGTGTTGAGTCTGTTTACAGGATACCAGTAGGAAGGCAATCTGTACGGAAAGCTGGCCATTGCCCAAACACGCTGTTGAGCAGCAGGGCCATATAACTGGTTCCAAAGGGCAGCCATTTTGTAAGCCATCCCCCATAGAACAAGGGGACCATCACAGCTGTGCTTCGAAGTCCCGTGCTGTGCTCTGAGAAGTCCTCTGCTGCCCACTGCATCAGAATCTGACCCCTTACTCCCCAGGTCTTCCAACTCTTGCAGTGTGAGCTTGAAAAGAGGCTTCCAGGAGCGTTACATATGTGATAAATGATGACCCACTCATTAGTTGTCAGAACCACTTATTGAGGATTTACAACCATCTAACAACTATTAGAAAGGCAATGTTTTGCATAGGCACAAAACTACAATTAACATAATATCTTAAATATTATACCAGTGCAATTGAAACTGTATGCTTTGAAATTGGAATATTGATATACCACCCCAAAGTTTCCATCTAGGAAGCCTGCAACAACATTCCTTTGGACAGCTGTGTCATTATAGAGAACATACATTCAAAATCTGTATTTTCCACACCCATAATATTTCAAGAGCAACTAAGTGTTGGGTTTACCTTCTATCTCCTTGTAAAGACTTGAAAGTCAAAGGCACTGAAATGTGCACGTGTGTGTGTGTGTGTGTGTGTGTGTGTGTGTGTACATGTTTGTGTGTGTGTGTGTGCAAATATTCTGCTTTGAGAACATGACTGCATTGTCTAGGTTGCTAGCACTATGTGAATGTTGTCAAATCAAGGAGATACATGAATAATTTTAGACTTGCTCTTAGCTACAGCCAGTGTGTGACCAGTGTGATTACTCCTCGGGGAACAGTGCTCTGACTGCAGCCATACTCTCACAGCACATCACCACCCCTTAGGGACTTCAGTATCCATGTTTTTGAATTAATTTTAGTTAGTTGCACATACAAAAACATTTTTAAAATTATACAAACATTCCCCATAACTAAGGCACTTTTAAAGAGCCCCCACATTTTGCAGAGACCAGGAAGATTACATGGCAGAGCATTCTCCCTCCCTCCCGCACCACCCACATTTGAGGATTCTGGGAGCCCCGAAATAGCCATCTTGATGTGTTAGGGCTATAAGTGAGACTGAGCTTCTAGCTTACTGCTAATGCCTGGGAGAATGACCCTCTCCCCTCTCACACACACACACACACTCAGACACAGACACACACGCAGACACACACACACACACACACACACACACACACACACACACACACACACACACACACACACACACACACACACACACACACACACACACACACACACACACACACACACACACACACACACACACACACACACACACACACACACACACACACACACACAGACACAGACACACACACACACACACACACACACACACACACACACACACACACACACACACGAGTATCTGGTTTGTTTTACAATGTTGCTATGGAAAACAGTTTTCAGTCTCATGCAGGAGGCAGTCCTGCTGTCCTGAGGTAGCTTTCCTCAGGACAGGTCAAGCACTTGCTGAAAGACAGAAGGGTAAGATTCTATGCTTTAGAATGGAATCTCTTAAACGTGAATATAAAACTTTTGAGTGTTTTTCTACTATTGATCATGAAGCATATAACGGTTATCTCAGAAGGCTGGGAGACATGAATTGAGAGCTATACACAAGTTCTGATGCTATCAGCGGTGCCATTGTGCACTGGGACTCTGAGCATCCTGGTCTCAGCATCTGTCTTCTGGCAAGTTCTCTGCACACTGTGCAGCCTCTGGGCCATGTCTCCTGACAAATAAGTAAGCTGGAGAATGGCCTGTCAGCGATGGATGGTTCAGGGTCTAGCCCCCTGCAGCTCTGCAGTTAATGAGGGACATTGCAAAGGGAGACTGCTCCTTCCCTGCCTGCTGCTCAGCTCCACCATACAGGAGTCTTTTGCTAGATGCCCCAGTTTTTACATGGTAATGTCCTCAGGACATGTACAGTATTTGCTGTCACCTGGCAAGCCCTTGAGGCAAATGAGGCTTCTAGGACAACACCCTGGGGAGAAGCCACCTGCAAGGCTCACCACCAGAGAATGAGAGCATTCATCCAGTGTTGGCCACACCTTCCCATTCCATTCCTATCTTGTCTCCATCTTTCTCTCCCAGGCTTACTCCAAGTTTGAAGAATTTGGACCATTTCATCCTAACTGGCTCATCGGTAGTCACTTTGTCAAACATCACATCTGACGGTGGCTGCTGGAAAAAGTGAGGAAAGATGCTCAGAGGAAACAGAGATGACCTCTTCTCCATGTTGTGTTCTTGTTATAAAGAGAGCCAACCCATAGATAGTCTTAAGGGCCATGCTAGGAAAGACTGGGGAAAGGTGAACAGTCACTGCTCTGGGAGACGAGGATGGGGGCGGGGAGAGAAACAGCCTAGGATGGACCCGAGGACAAGGAGGGGTCTGAGTAGAGCAGGACGCTGGGCAGGTGCAAGAACTGACTGCCAGCATTCCTAAAGCACACACACTCAATGTAGATGAGATGTAACAGACTCTGGGACAGCAGTTCTCAACCTGTGAGTCGCTACCCCTTGTGTATGTGTGTGTGTGGCAGGGAGTGTCACATATCAGATATCCTGCACATCAGCTATTCACATTATGACTTCTAACAATAGCAAAACTACCATTATGAGGTAGCAATGAAATGATTTTATGGTTGGAGGTCATCACCATATGAGGAACTATATTAAAGGGTTGGAGCAGTTGAAGGTTGAGAACCACTGGACTAAGTGACCTCTCATCTGGGTGGCTTCAGTAGGCACAGGACACATGGTCTAAGA
The DNA here is from genome assembly GCA_902729485.2 of Mus minutoides. Classification (NCBI taxonomy): domain Eukaryota; kingdom Metazoa; phylum Chordata; class Mammalia; order Rodentia; family Muridae; genus Mus; species Mus minutoides. The sequence continues at coordinate 2,181,119 of LR749544.1, forward strand.
CAGGCTATCGTAACTATCCCTCTACTTTGCTTCTTGAAGTGATTGCCTACCGCCCTGCTGGAGTTCAGGTTGTACCAGATTTGAGCTCTGGATGTCATGTGGGCTTTGCAGACCAGAAGCCAGAACGTCTCCTGGTTCCCTCTCCTCTTTTCTGAGGCCATTATGTAAATGAGGATGAACAAGGCACATGACATGTTTCTGTCATATGACAATGGCAGGAATTGACAAGTTGGATTTTTACAAGATGAACTGCAAGGAAGGAGCCAACACTTCCAAAGCCACGTAGATTTAGAGATTTGATACTGTGTATCTAGATTTCTAACAGGCCGAAACTCCTATTCATCTTGCTGGAAACCTTGTAGCTTTCTCTTGCCTGCACTTTTCTTCTTATTGGTGAATGTGAGAGAAATATGACCAACAATAAAACTAAGGCACTTTTAAAGAGCCCCCACATTTTTGCAGAAACCAGGAAGATTACATGGCAGAGCACTCTCCTACCACCACCACCCACATTTGAGGATTCTGGGAGCCCCGAAATAGCCATGCGTGGACACACATTGCGTGCTCATGGTTCTTTTAGGAGACTGGGGGGCATGAAGGTCACTGAAAATGACATTTCAGCAAACTATCCTTTGCTGATTCCTGCAGTATAATTAATTGGATGTGATTTGTCATTAAAGATTATTATATGTATACAGATGAGCTCTGTTGTATATTACATGGGTACGAGTAATCTTTTTCACATAGGTATAGGTGATCTCTGAAGTATATTGCAGAGGCAGAATTTATCATTATTACATGGCTACAGCTAATCACTACATTATCAGCACATAGGTTCACTTAATCATTACTTATTATTGGGTACAGTTATACCCAATTATATGGATACAGTTGCTCGGTGCAGCATTATCACGCTGGTATACTTTACCATCTTCTTCCCTACACCTATCTCTTCTCTTTCCATGAAGATGTTTTCACAGACTACAATAAGATGTGAAACACTCTGTATGTAATCAGTGTGACAAGGAGGTGAGACCTCTTTCCTTTAAAACAGCTGTTCTCAATCTTTCACCGGGGTTTCCACCATCTGAAAGCACAGATGTTTACGTTACAATTCATAACAGTAGCAAAATTATAGTTATAAAGTAGTGGCGAAAATAATTTTATGGTTGGGGGGGTTCAGCACAACATGCGAAACTGTACTGAAGGGTCGCAGCATTAGGAGGGTTGAGAACCACTGTTCTAAAACGTTTCCAGCATTGCCGTGAACTTTGTTTCCACAACATGACTCCAACAACACAGCTGTGAATTTCAGTGTGTCCTCTCTAATTGGAAGATCACGGTTGGAATTTTAATTTTAGGAACTGCACAAGTGAGATTTTCTCCCTTGTAATTTGAGAATTGAACAACAAGAATTTTCTTTTTTGGTGAATACAAAATTCAAATCCTGCTAACCCCAAGCAGAGAGACCTTCTTCAGGATGGTCGCAGATTTTAGCTTTAAATTGAACATGTTGATTGAAGTGTTGCCCAAATATTACTTAATTTTCATATTTGAATCTTCCAATAACATCATGCCGAAGGCAGTGTTTTTGAGCACTGAGTGAAAGCTGACAAATCAGGAGGGTCAGGGAAGAAATCTACAGGAAAGTTTGCATCTAGTTTTCTTGGTTGGATATCACCTGGACAGTAGACTTTCAGACTCCAAATGCAAACAGCATCGTAATCGCCCTGAAGCCCTTTTCTTAATGGTTCTCCATTTGTCCTTGGCTGCCAGTGTCACTGACCTAGATCCCTGATCTATGAGAGGACAGTGGGGAGGGGACTGTGTGATACCCTGTGGTCTTTGGAGTGTCACAGGGAAGGCAAGACTTGAGGCCAAGACATTCACACACCTGCACTGTCTCTCTCATCACACTTCTCCTCAATTGAGGGACTGGGGTGTGGTAAAGAGATGCTTCTTTATGATTTGTGAACCTGAAGGTCTGAAGCCCCAAACCACCCAGCCAGCACAGGGTCTGTGTGACCCCAGAGATAATTCTGTTCCTGTATTAGAAGCCATTTAATGGGGGGGGGCAGCCTCAGAGTTGTGTGGTCATCAAGGAGTAGGTTGTAAATCATAGGGGCTCTCTCTGTGTAGCCAGGAGAGCAAGGAACAGCATCAGCACCAAACAGCTTTGAAAGGCCATGTAATTTATGGTCAACCCCAGTAGGTAGTTCTAATAGGGGACAGAAAACTTCAACTTCTGATCATTTTGTCAAATTTCATTCATTCCAAGCCAACAACATACTGATGAGAAACACTAGGCGAGCTGATGCATGGTGATGCTTGGTAGACAGACCAGTGTCCCAATACCTGTTAGAAAGGAAGCTGACAACTATTCAAAGTCACCCTAGAATGGAGAAGACACTGGGGAAGTATTCTCTGATTTCCATGAATCCCAAACCCAGGGTCTCAGCTAGGTACATTCTGAGTCATTAGCCACCTCTTGTATGAGACTCCATCCATCTCTAGAAGGGAATCTATCAAAGGCTCCTCAGGTACCACGCAAAGGAGACAGGATTATATAAGATCTGATGGGACTTGGTAGGGAGGGAGACTCATGCAAAGGAGACAGGATTATATAAGAACTGATGGGACTTGGTAGGGAGGGACACTCATGCTCTGTCTTTTTTTGCCCTGTCTCTTGATCGTTTACCTTCTTCATCCTCCTGGAGCCAAACCAAGAAGGTTTAGCTTGGTTTCTGAGCCTCCTTGGGAAGGGGAAGTCATCAGGCTTGCGTCTCCCAGCCCCCACACTCCGTTTCCGGCCAGATCATCTTGGCACGAGAAGCACAAACAAACTTTGTTAACAGCTTTAAACTTGGAAGGCTCGCTTTTTAAATATTTGCCGCTACATAATTGAAACAGCTGTTTTAATGAGATACCTACTGTCATCATTTTACCCTGGCTGAGCCGGGTGACAACAAAGCAGTAATAACGAATTCAATAATAATTAACTCGGGTCATCTGCTCATCTGTCACGGCCCATCAGCTTTAGGGAGAAAAATCCCAGCGAACTTCTCTCTTTTGTGAGCTTTCCAAAACTCTGTAATAAAACGTTTAGAGAGGACTCTAGGTAGCCCTTCAAAAGTTCTAAGCAAACTGGTAAGTAGGTTAATTAAATTTTATGCATGTTTAAATGCTAATGATTACATTCCTGACACTACAGTGTAGTCTGATATGGAATGATGTCATGCAAACAGTGGTTTTAGTGCCGAAACACATTTCTATCTCCACGCGGAGCAGCGGCAGTAGCTCCGGATCATTTATTGAAGGCCAGGAAGTTGACAGCCGCAGTGGAGAGCCAGGTTCCTAGCAGGTCCCTAAACTTGTCTAATGCATGCTAATCAGGGAAGTTGCAGACAGCAAACTGCTCCAAGCCCCGGCAGCAAAGTGGCAGAGCCATCCAAAGGTTGGTTGGTGTTTTGCGCCCTGCATCTGCAGTCACCCGCCCCAATGTGGACAGCGAGAAGCATCCTGCCTGCCTGCCAGGATTCTAAAACTGAAAGTAAGGTCAAGTGTCTTTCTTACTCCCTCTCTGCACTCTGTTCCTACTGTAAGCCTCCTCCCCACCACCCCAGACCTGCATCCGACACAGGCTGACAGTATTTCTGAGCAACAAGAGGAAGCAGATGTCCAAGCTTTTGACTCCATGGAGGAAATGATAGACAATATCTATTTGCTCAACGAATAACTCAGATTCTGTAGTGATTTAGTGCAGGGATTCTTTGACTATATCAGGCACGGGGACCATTTGGCGACATCACTGTAGCTCTCTGGCTCCGTGGTCCAGCCTGAGAGTCCACTGCTTAGGAGTATCATGCCTGTGCCTTGAAGACTGACTTAGCGATGTAGGTGGGGTCAGTGCCAGACAAGGGGAAGTCAGGGTCTCAAAGGATGGGTCTAAAACGTAGGGCTGCCTCTCACCTCAATCCCCCTTTTCTTTTAGTTATGTGCATGTTTGCAGAAAGGAGTCAGAACTCCTCAAATGGCTCTGCTAAGACCCTGCATGGCATCACCTTTAGCCTGACATATAATTTCTCATGTACGGAGTCTGTTCTACCACAGAGCTAACGCGTATCCTTCCTGCTGTTTCCTTCAAGGACCGCTTACCTGAGAGAGCATTGATTTAAGGGATTACGGGAAGAGGTGACCACACTGTAAGGAACTACTAGTCAATTAGGGAGAATCTAATGGGACTGCAAAAAATAGTACATAAATGAATAAATACATAAATAAATAAATAATATATAAATAAAACCAGCCTCTGCCCCAACCCTGTGAAATTATAGCATTATCAAACTGGCAAGTCTGTGATGCTATCTGAGTATTGCTCTGGAATGAGAAGGGAAGCTTGCAGTTCAAAGCAAAACAACTGGCCCACATACTGCTAAACGCTTGGCTCAAAATGCGATTCTTCCCAAATTAAGTGGTATTACAATTCTGTTAAAAAAAAAAACCAGCCAGCTCTGGTTTTCTGTGTGTGGGGTTGGAACAAGGACATTTAAGACAAATGGCACCAGCAAGGCAGTCGTATGGCACCATCCCCAGTCACTAGAAAATAGCCCCACTGTACCCGTAACTCTTCCTCTAGTGTACAAAAAAGAGCTTTCAAGTATCTACTAGGGCAGACCACTGGAACCGAGGTACAGTGGTTACCGTCATGTTACACCTCGCTTGGAAATTTTACCATGTACTTCTGTGAGCCAAGTTTATTACCTTTTCTAGAGGTTCAGAAATGTAATTTTGCATTTTAAAAATGTTTGGAAGAAAGAAGGTAAACATGCAAGTATTGTTTTTCTTGCTCCGAATAAAAAGGAAGGGGAGATGTGATTTCTTCTGAGGGTTTTACACACACACACACACACACACACACACACACACACACACACACATATATATATATATATATATATATATATATATATATATATATATATATATATTTTTTTTTTTTGATTAGGCCAGCATATTTGGATAGCCTGAAACTTGACCAACCCCATTCTTCAGCTATTTATGTAACATGGAGTCAGGTTGTAGAAAATAAAATATCTCTCAGAAGAAGCAGGTGAATAAATGCATTCACATAACAAGAAAAGCCTAAATTAGTCACCAATAGAAAAACACAAATTATAAAATTCTTACTTAGTAAACAAAGTGGGGAAGCTTTATAGCATTGTCTTTGGTAATAATTTCTTGGACATGACACCAAAACCACAGACAATAAAAGAAAAGGATAAATTGAAACTCACCATAATGTGAAACTTATGTGAACCAAAGAACACTATGAAGAGAGGGCAAAGGTGACCCACAGAATGAGAGACTATCAATAGGTAAAGTACTGATGAGACATGCAGAATACAGAATCATCTCATATGTCTAAGAGCAAGAAATCATTAATTAAAAGGAATGAAGGATATGCAGAGACATTTCTTCAATGGAAATACCTAGATGGATAAAGAGATTTGTGGGAAGGTACCCACCACCACTAGTAATCAGGCAAATGGATAATAAAACCTATGAGACTCATTGTTATGCTTATTAGGGTAATTATTATTTCAAAGGTAAAAAAGAATCTAGCAAGTGTCGAAGAGGGTGCAACGATGTTGGAACCTTGTGCTGTCTGTGGGAGTCTGACCTGCACAGCGAGGCCGAGGAGCCCTGTGTGAGCTGATTTCCACTGTGTGGGCAGAAAATTCTGCCGCTGCCTCAGGCTCCACGTGCATCCAACTGAGAGCATTGTCACCACTGGCCTTTCACAAGAAGACAGAAGACAAAAGTGGACAAGCAGCACACAATCTCTCCACGCAGCCGCGTGCTGCTCTTATCTGCACAACACAGCTCAGTGCTACCCACCATTCCCGGAAGAGCAGATTCTGAGTGAGAACAGTTGCAAAGGATAGCACTACGTTCAGTCACAGGAACGGAAAGTGGAGTGTGCTCATCAGGAGTATGAGGTGAGGTGTAGGGGCGAGGAGTGCGGGGATGAGAGATACGTTCTCTGAGACAAGGGTGGAGTTTGCACAACTCTTCACTATACGTCTAATCCCACAGAACTCTGAAGGTAAAACGGTTAATAAAAGTAATTTATGCTAAGTTTTGCCACTGTATATTAGTTGCTTTTTCCCATTGCTGTGGTCGTAAACTTCACAAGAAGCAATGTAACCAAGGCAGGTTTTGTCTGGCATATATTATTTCAGGATATACAAACCGTGGGGAAAGCCTGCTGACAGGAGCTGGAGGCTGCCAGTCACACTGCCCTCCTGGTCCTGAAGCTGACTGCACACAAAATGAGTGTAGCCTATAAAGCCAAGCCTCTTCATTCTACACACTCCTACCTTCTGCCAACAACCTATTTCACTTACCAAGTCTCCACCTCCTAATTGTCCCACAGTCTGCTCTAACTGTGCCATCAGTTGGGAATAAGTTATCCAACACAGGAGCCTAGGGGGTGGGGATGGGACACTGCTTATTCAAACCACACATAACCAACCTCTAAAAACAGAGGGAAAGGTAGATGAAGGCAGACAGGCAGACACTGGGAAGGAACTTCTATCTCTGCTATCTGTATCATTATCTGGGAGGCCTGAAGAGATGGGGGCTGAGTTATTCAGGGACATTTGAAGTCTGGGTGCAACAAGTGCAATGCCCTAGTAATGGAGTCTCCTCTGGCTCTGTGAGCCCTCTCCCTAGCCTACCAGTGTGCTTCCCTAGGACAGTCACCTTGGGTGACTTTAAAATGCTGTGGGCCTTGTAAAACACCAATGAGAGATGCAGCAGTCAGAACATGTATTAAAAATGCAAAGCAGCCGTGGGAGGGGAAGAGATGAGCTTTGGGTTAGACCAATAAGGGACTCATCAGGCTAACAGTGAGAAGTGCACGGCGTTGTTTTCTTGACTGCCATTAGCACAAGGTAAATATTTTTTAAATAGTATCGTTTTCAAATTCTAAGCTCCAGTGATAACCCCAAATGAGCCCTGCAGTCAGGAACAGGGAGAACTTTAATCAGTGTGTGAGCTGTTCTCATGGAACTGTAATCACTAACCCATTAGAAACAGGCAGCACTGTTAACCAGGTGAGATCTTTGCTCTGAAATTGCCCTAATCGAACATTCTCCATCCCAGCTGCACAAAGACCCCATTTTCCAAGTGATCCACAATCCCAAATTAGCCCATGGGCTTTTGGGCTCTGATCCACCTTGGCATGGAGTCTGTTGTGCTAACTGTTGCTGTGCTCTCTGCCGCAGCCTTCAACCTTAGCTGCACACTTCAATCCTGGGGACGCCTTAATAGAGTGCGGGAGCGCTGGCTTCCCCCAGGGACCAGAATTCAATTGCTCTGTGTCCTGGCCTGGGAGCCCCTGTTTTCACAGCTCCAAAGGTGATCCTCAGCAATAAAACCTTATAAACGTCTCAAAGATCAAATATTTTGACAATTGAGACAGTGGCTGTTAACCCACAGGCTTTTGCAGATCTTTTGGCTCTGAGGAGCACTCCAAGAATACCCTGTGTTGTGACTGGGTCGCAAACATTTGAACCAGGCTTTCTTAGCAAGCAGCAATCAGGCTGCCGTTCAGTGGGTAAGGCTGCCGTTCAGTGGGTAAGGCCGTGCAAGCATGTGGACCCGAGTTTAGATCCCCAGCACCCACGTAACAAGCTGAGTGTGTGCTTCTATTTACCTGTAAACCCACCTCTGTGGAAGTTGCTGGGGCTTATGGGTTGCTAGCCTAGCTCCATGTTCAGTGAGAGAACCTGGCTCATGGGAACAAGGCAGAGAATGACAGGACAGAATAACTAATGTCTGACCCTGGTTTCTAGGTGTCTGCATGAGGATGCATACATGTGTGTATATGTGCATATACCTCACACATATGTGCATATACCACAAATATATGTGCATATACCACACATCTAAATGTACACTACATTACATGCACACATACACACACACCCTACATCAGAAGCTGCATTCACAGAAGCACTATTACTGTACAAGTGACTGAGCTTTTATTTCCAGTCATTACAGATGCTGAGCTACCATGTGTCAGGACCTTCTGAATGAAGCCCTTATACCTAATGGGTCCTATCAACGGAATATGCCCAAGACTGTCATATGGACCAGGAATAAAAGCCAAGCCCACGGTGTGAGCCCAGAGTGCAACCTGGGTGATGATCAGCTAGCAGGTGGCCTGGGCCAGATTCACCCACTGATGTTGCTAAGCAGGGCAGAATGGGACAGAAGTTTACCCACCGTTCTGATCTTTGGAGCCATAAATTAGAAGTCCAGATGTATAATCTGGGAACTTGTCCAAATTCATTTTTAGGAGAGGTGAAGTCTTCAGCACACAACTGCACCAGGAGGAATGTTCTTTATTTCTGTAGCAGGAACTGTCAGGGTCCGACAGGTGAGCCAGGAAGGCAGCTCACAGTCTTGCAACAAAGGCGTGCTCCACTGGAGTAAGGCTCCGGAGGGTCCCTCGGCTAATGCAGTAAACGATTCAGTGTTCCCTCTCACGGACAGTTTCAGAGATATTGCTCCATTCTGACTTCTACTCTACCCCTCCATGAGGACACCTGGTTCAGGGCTTTTCCTCAAATGTCATCGTCATTGTGACCCTTCTCCTGCTTATGTCATTGTGGTGGTTGCTGCATTCTGAGTTAGTACAGGACAGGAGTGCAGTGGTGACAGAGGGGACCTTGGCACACTCACAGGATTTGTATGTGGTACATAAGTAGTGCTATGTTATTTGCTTATACACATTTAAAGCGAATGCTGGCTTTTGTGGCCCACACCTGCAATCCCAGGATCTGGAAGCTGAGGCAGGAGGATTGTAACTTGGAGGCCAATATGGGCTACCCAGCAAGACCTTGTCTGAAAACAAACAAAAGCAGAAACAAGGGATAAAGTATAGATTGGGAAATCTAGAATCCTGTTGCTTTCCTCCATAGCTATATATATATATATATATATATATATATATATATATATATATATATATAGATGTTCCACAAAAGTTGATTCATCAGATCTAGTGGCTTTTATAAAGTTCATATTTAAACATTGCAATTAAATAGATACAAAAAAGAAGCAAAAGATGGGGTGGGGAATACTTTATAAAAATATAGCTTAGAGTATGGAGCAGACACTGCCCGACCTGGGGATCCATCCCATATACAATCACCAAACCCAGACACTATTGTGGCTGCCAACAAGAGCTTGTGGACAGGGCCCTGATATAGCTGTCTCCTGAGAGGCTCTGCCAGTGCCTGACAAATACAGAAATGGATGCTCACAGTCATCCATTGGACGGAGCACAGGGTCTCCAATGAAGGAGCTAGAGAATGTACCCAAGGAGCTGAAGGGGTTTGCAGCCCCATAGGAGGAACAACAATGTGAACTAATCAGTAACCCCAGAGCTCCCAGGAACTAAACCACCATCCAAAGTGTACACATGGAGGGACCCATGGCTCCAGCTGCATATGTAGCAGAGTATGGCCTAGTCAATGGGAGGAGAGGACCTAGGTCCTGTGAAGATTCTATACCCCAGGGTAGGGGAATGCCAGGGTCAGGAATTGGGAGTGGGTGAGTTGGTGAGGGGGGGTTGGGGGTTTTTGGAGATAACATTTGAAATGTAAATAAAGAAAATACTAAAATATTTAATTTAGAAGAGATTTTTACCCCAAATATGCAAATAACTTAAAACTGAACAAGAATTCTGAACACCATTCACAGAGTAATGAAAGATCTGACTAGACAAAAAATAAGATGTACAGATGGTAAATAAATTTGTCTGGTTTCCAAGAGTTCATATTTTTGAATGAAGTCTATCTTTCATAATTCCCCTGGACCAGTATCTACCAAAATGTCCTTTTGGATAATGTGGATAAATAAATAAAGGTGGATAAATGAATAAGAAACCAAACAGAACAGTGATATGTCTGTGCAATGCTAGTACAGAAAAGTTAGTAGTCAAGTTGTGACTGAACACACAGTGTAATGTCTATCAGGAAGTTCAATAAACCAACATAGAACCCCAGAGATATGAGACTCGGGCAGTGGCTCAATGGCTAACGTCCTTGCCTCACAAGCATGACGACCTGAGTTTGGACCCCCAGAATCCATGTTTTCAGATCATACAAAAATACTGTTGCATGAACATTATATGATGTTATGGAAAAGATGGACCAAAGCAGAAGGTAATAATAAGTCATACCCAGGGTCAACATGATGGCAGTGAGATTATTGCTTAAAGACCTTACAGCAGTGAAATGCTGACACTTCCATTTGTAAACAGACACAACTCTAGAACACACATATAAAGTGACTCTGGTAAGCAAGCTTAGAAGAAATTTACCTGTGCAGTCAGGGTTCTCTAGACTAACAGAACTTACAGAAAAACCTGTCTATGTACACAGAGCAAGGGGATTCATTAGAATGCTATGTAGGCTGAGCTCCAGCGAATCAAACAGTGGTTGCTGTAAGTGGAAGGCCCAAGAATCCAGTAGTTGTTCAGTGCGTGAGGCTGCGTGTCTCAGCTGGTTATCAGTGTTTGCTACACTGGAATCCTGAGGACATGGGCTCTAATGCCAATGAAGGAATGGACTTGCTAGCAAGGCTCCTTTCTTCCATGTCTTTTATACAGGCTCTCGGCAGAAGATATGGCCCAGATTAAAGTAAGGTCTTTGTACTTAAAAAAGATCTAGATTAAAGGTGTGTCCTTCCTCCTCATAGATTTGGACTAGAAGTGGTTCTCCCCACTTCAAATGATTTAATTAAGCAAAAATCCCTCTCAGGTATGCCTAGACATGTTGGGGTTTTAGTTAATTCCAGCAGATGTTAAGGTGACAACCAATACAGCCATCACAACTTAGGATCCCAGAAGTGAAGACGAATTTGAAAACATAATTGAACTTCATTGTGATGTCTGGAGCCATTTAGTCACAGAAGAAAAGGTTCTGTTCTGTGCAACCTTGGAGCTGAAAGATGTCTTCAGCCCAAGGGAAGAGATTTTCATGAAAGATGGTCTCTTGTATATGTGAAGACAGACAGAAATGTGTTTCAATAATTCTGACGCGGATATGTGTACCCAGTGGAACGAATGGTTACAGAAAGTGGAGGATGTTATCTCACCATTGTAGGAAGAGTCAAGTCCAGAATTGTCTGTGTCATACACAGAAGATAGAGAGACTCCAGGCCTGAAGAACTTGTTCATTGATGTATACATAGAGAAATGTCAGATATGTGTCACGTCATTGGTGACCACACACCTGTTTGTTGCATTGAGTTGTTGCTGAGATGGCCTGGAATTAATAGTTCAATTGTGTTAGTCATTTTTCTCATTACTGCTTTGATTTGCCTCTCACTGTGATGGCATGTCTGTGGTTTGCCTCCTATGTAATCCTAGATTCTGTCAATGGAGATTAGCTGTCACACCAGTCAAAGAGCCCCTGAGTAGCCTGGAGTCCAGATCTTGGTTTCTAGTGCCATTCTTAAGTACATGGATTGGGGCTCCTTGGATGAATTCTGCTTGAAGAACGGGGCAGGAAATACAGAGGATAAGGACTGGGTACCTTGTAGTACCACAGAAGAAGTATCTACTTAGAGACAACCCAAACCAAGCCAAACCAATCGTGAAGTTTTGGCTATTGGATCTGTGGAACAAATAAAATTCTCCCAGTGCCCAACCTTGGCCCAGAGAGCTGAGTTCATACACAAAGACTAAACCCCTATGATGAAGAAACTTAGGCATGTTCTTTATCCTCAAAGAGATAAGCATGACCCTCTCTTTCTCATTAAGCTGTGAACAGCGAATTCCTAAGAACACAGTGTTAATTGGAGAAATGAAAGGAGCAGCTTCTGGTGGAGACACCTGGTAGAAGCCCTCATATCAGGTGAACAAGGTCAGCATAAGAAAAGTTGGTCATTTAGACCTTGAAATTCTGTGATAAGTATGTGTGTGTGTGGTGGGGGGTGCTTTATCTCCATACCCTCCATCCCAAGCCTTTAACCCTCTTTATTACTGAGAAAAATTATAGGAATTGCAATTGGGGGTCGTTCTACAAAATATCCTGACTCAGAACTAGTGATACTGTCACTTTTACCATACAACAGCAAAGGAAAATTCAAGTGACATCATAAGATGGCAGCCTGCAGAGCACTCTGGAGAGACCACTGAATTCTGAGGAAATCCACATAAAGTTGGGAGTCCTTACTGACCACCCACAGGTGTCGCTTTATTAGTAATGGCAGGTCTGTTGTGCTCAGATACGATTGTTGGCAACTGAGGAAGCTGAATGTGGGCCCACTGCTCATCTGCGGGATATTTTGAGCATAACTCTAGAACTTTTGTAAATAGAAGCACATTTTTCAGATCTGTGCTTTTGTGATGGACTGTGAGAATTTCAGGAGGTGGATATGAACTGCATAAACATTTGCCACAGAGCAGTCACTAACATCCCTTTCAGTCCTTGTAACAAACCCAGCTTATATAACTGGTTATGCCTTTTCTGATCTGTGTTTGCTCTTCCCAGTTGTGTGCTCCCTTGTTCCCTGCCATCCTTCTCCCCACATGATAGACTGGACCACTGTGCAGTCTTAGTATCTGGCTCTTCTGCATGTCTCCCTGAGAACACACTGAGCGACCCAGCTTCCTTTGTAAGAGCTGAGACACGCACCGTGCACACGTCTACGTGTTTTTAACCTGTATAACTACTTTCCCAGCAGCAGCTGGATCTCAGCGTTGCCTTTCCTAACATCTGCATAATATCCCATAGGATGACTCTCCGAGGTTTATTTAACATTTTCTCCTAGGTTTCTTTTGTTCTTGTTGCTGTTTGTTTTAAATGCCTCAAGTGATGTTCCAAATCCGTACCCAGCATCAAGATTTGAAATGAGCAACATTTATTTAAAAAGATGGTGTAAATGTCCACATTAGTTATTTTTAGTAGACATTTATTTGTAATTATTTTTACAATTATTTATGTGTCTGTGTGTGTCTGTATTTGCACACGTGCCTTGACATGCATGTGGTGTTAAGGGCAGTTAGTGTGAGCCTGTTATGTCCTTTCCCTGTGTGGGAATTGAACTTGGGTCATCAGGCCTGGTGGCAATCACTTTTACCTGCCGTTTTATCTCTCTGACCCTCTGTTTGACATTTAAATAGAGCATGTGTGTCTTTTGTTGGGGATGTGACTGTGATCATCTTTAATATTTTAGGTGCTTGGTATATTCAGGTCTGCTTGGATGGTTCTTTGGCTGTGAGTTTTACCTTTTCTATTTCAGTTATGTCTCCAGGGATTCCCTTACCATTTGTTTCCAATTATCTTAACCCTTGGCATGTTAGTCTGCACCTCCTCTCTGTGAGGATTGTTGCTTTGTTCATGAGTCGGGTTCACGTGCCTTATAATTGCACTACCACTGTTATGGAGTGGGTACTTGTCGGATATGGAGACTCATTTTAATGCACCTGTTTTCTGTGCATTTTAAATTTTCATCTTTTATTTAGACTGATAACAGTTTTCATCTTGATCAACTCCATTTCCTAGTTTATTTTGTAATTCTTTTCTCTTTCTTTTTCTAGCGTCCTGCCAGTGGATATGCTGCTCCTCTGGTTTGGTGTCTGACCCCAAGTGATTGGTTTGTTTCAGGGTTCTGAAAAGAATGCATACACAGAGAACCAAAGCGTGAAACCATTGGTCAAACCCTGGTGATCTGTGAGAATGTGGGGTTGGAGGAGGGAGAAAAGGATTACTTAAATATCTTTCAAAATTAGAAACTGCAATAATAGTAAGTAAGCCATGGGGTGTGCCTTGACCTTCTCATGGTCCCAGTGATATTCAGTAGATCATGACTTGAACCCTGTCATGGTCCCAGTGATATTCAGTAGATCATGCCTCGGACCCTCTCATGGTCCCAGCAGCAAAGATGAGGAGCTATACAGAACTCATCATATAAATAACACTTTCTCTTCCTCTGGTTTTTCAGATACCCACTCTGACTGTGCTGCTTTGGAGGCTGGACATGGGGCCTTCAAATGTTCCTCCAGGATCCTCCATATGCACTGAGGCAGCATGAGGATGCTGACCAACTCTGACGGTGCCAGAGAGTACTACTAGAGTCACTGGGAGCATCACGGAGAGTTTTATGCAAAGGATCCTGTGGGGCTTTATGGATTCAGAATCCTGTCTCCAATGCTCTGACAGTGCATACGCATGCTTAAGCAAGCACACACACACACACACACACACACACACACACACACACACACACACACTCCAGTTGGTGTTTTGCTTTAAATGTCAGAAGAATCCTTTTGGGGGACTAAATATTTCTGTATGCTGGATAGAAGATTTTCAAAATCTTGGTGCCGTTCTGAACTAGGGGGTGTCTTTGTAGACTTTCAAGCACAGTTGTTGCTAATTCCTGCTGTCTCTAGTGCTGGAGTCTTTCCTACAAAACAGATACTGCTTCCATAGCCCAGCAGTTTGGAACAGAAATACTCCAAGTTCATCTTGAGGGAAAGGGTGAATTGTTTTTAAAAGTGCCTGAGCTAGGGCTCCCTGGTAAGATCAAACGTCAAATGTATTACATTATTTCTTTAATATGTAGATAAGAAATACATAGACTAACATTTCATTTATTATTTATTCAAAATTCAGTTTTTTAAATGGACATCCTAGGCTGGTTATGATGGTTCATACCTATAATGCCAACACTTGAGGGTTAGTAATGACAGGAAAATTGGGACTCCAAGGTTGCCTTCTGTGAGGGAGAACTGGGCCTACATAAGACTCCCTTAAAACAGAGCCACGGGCCTACATAAGACCCCCTCAAAAAAGAGCCAGAATAAAATCAGGAAATAAATAGACATCTTCATTTTATTAAGCAATTCATTCCCAACTCGTGGAATATGATAAAGTGTATGTCTTTATTTTATGTGAAAAGGGCATTCCCGTAAATCTCCTGAAGTTTTACATCTCTCAACTCGCTGTCCTTCAGAGAATAGTGATCTCAGCAACTTAAGACTTCCCTCATGAATGGTGCATTGTGAGAAGAATCAAGCACTCATCTTTCATGGGGAAGAACACCTTTATACTAACCTCCAAGAATTTCTTCACAAACCACCCCAGAAACATGAACACACTACCCAGAAACATCAACACACTATTTTAAATAATTAAACAACCAAGAAAAAAAAACACAAAGCAACACAACCACAGAATCAGTCTATTATGCTTATAGATTTTTAAATTCTTATGTGTGACATTTTAAGATTTGTATATAATTATTAAGTTTTATGAAACCAATAGAAAAGAAAAGTTGGAGGAGTAGTTGTACCTGATTTCAAGAATTAATATACACTGTAGAAATCATGACATTGCAGTGTTGCAAATGGAAGAGCTGAGCAGACTAGAGACCCTGCAAATGATCTGGGTAGACATGGTCTGTTAATCATTGACAAAGAAAGAGAAGCTGCCGAGTGTGGCAAAGGTCATCTTCTCCACATGCTGGGGTTCAACATCATATGATAAAATACAGATCTTAAACCTTTCACAAGAATCAGTCCTAAGGGTGTGTGTGTGTGTGTGTGTGTGTGTGTGTGTGTGTGTGTGTGTGTCGTGAACTGTTGGGATGTTGAATCTAAATACAAAATTCAAAAACACCAACCCAGGTATTAGATAAAAAAAAAGCTAGATAGTCTTAGGTTTGATGAGACTTTAGACGTAATACAAAGAGCCCGGTCCATGAATAAGCATCCATATAGGCTGAGTTCATCAAATTGAATTTGGGTCTTCACTGAGAAGAAAAGTATAAACCACATCCTACAGGATCTTTACAAAACACACCACAAAAGAGGAATAGAATTGATGACTTATAAAGGACACTTAAAACTCGCCCTTCACAAAACAAACAACTCAATTACAAGATGATCACTAGACCTGAGTAGTTGCCTCACCAATAGGACCTACGGGAGATGTATGAGTTCCCATAATTCATAAGTGCAAAATAGACAACACAGTGCACCCATGGAAATGACTAACATCTCACCACCAATAACAAGGGTTGACAGAGACGCGGATCAACAGATACTCATTGTTTGCAAATTGCACAGCCAAAATAAAAGAAAAATTTGCAGGATCTCATAAAACTAAAGCCATCCTTGTCATATGGTCCAATAACTGTTCTTTTCATTTTCCCTCCAACTTGAAAAGCTGGGTCTAAACCTTGCCTGCCTGGATGACAGCATTGTTCACAATGCCTCAAACTTGTGAGCAAGAAACTCATGCTTCAGTCAGTGGCTGGGGAGATAAACTATGGTTCATTCAGACCACAGAGGTATTTATTATATGTGAGGATAAGAATGAGCCACTGAGCCTCAAACACACATGGAAGATGGAAATGCATTCTTTATGAAAGGAAAACCATTCTCCATTCTGAAATGGAGAAGCCAATCAGATTAAAGGTTGTGTGGTTCTGACTCTGTGAGGTTCTGGGAAACAGCAACACTGAAGACAGTGAGAGATTAAAGATTGCCAAGGGAGGGGGAGGTAGAGTGACAGAGAGAACTTCTGGAAGGGTGGAGCCATTTTGTCTGCTACTGTGGTGTTGGAGAGATGTCATTAACCATCTACCAAATCCCAAAGACTGTACACCACAAACATGGAACCTTAAGGGAACCTATTGATGTGGCAGTGTAACAACACTGGCTCATTGACTGCACAGACATCTCATGCTATCAGGAGGTGTTGATGCTAGGGCTACCAGTAGGGGTGAGAGCACAGGGGTCCTGTGGATTTCCTGGTTAGTATCTCTGTGGGCTTAAAACAGCTCTATACACAAGTCTCTTGAATGAAAGTGATGAAGGTATTATCAAAGCATATGTTGGGAAAATCAACATGCTAAAATAATACACTTGATAAAAAAGCAAAATAATTCACATATAATACTCGAGACTACAAACATTGTTAATGGCTTACATGGTACATTAGACTCGATTGGAAAGAGAATTATAAGGCAGAGTTGGAGAAATCACCCTGTAGCAATACCACAAAGGGTGAAATGTGGTGCGTGGGACAAAGTCGGTCATGTCCAATCAGTGCTTTTATGAGGGCTAAAGCACTCCATGGAGTAATCATATCTAGGAATTATTTGGAAATGACACATATTCAAAATCTTCAGTTATGGCAAACTTAATACAACTCTGGAAGTACACGAGAGACACCCACAGCAGACATGTTGTCATTGGAGGAACACTGTTTGGAAGGCAGTTTGTTATTTTTAAAGAACTAGGGAGAAAAAAGAAGAGCAACCTAGAATTTTCTAACCAGGAAAAAAGGATATTTTATAAGGAGAATAACATTGAGACATCCCCAGCCAAATGCAAACTTAAGAGTTTACTACTGAGAAAAGTTCACAAAGGAAGCTTCTAGAGATGGTATTTATAACAAAAACATATTGGAAACAATAGGCATTAACAAGATGTCATGGTGTTATATAGTCAACATACATTGTTGTTAAGTGCTTAATCTTGTTGGTTTTCAAAACTGACAAAAAAATAAAATCTCACAACAGTAACAAATACATTCTCAGATTCTTGTATATTTGAAAGCAACATAAAGCAAATCACTTACAGGCATGGTAATATTGAATATTTATGGTAATTACTTAGAAATACTCTTAAAAGATATATATATATATCTTCCAAATTGCTAAGTATAAATGTGCTGAAAAAACCCCAACCAATGAAAATTATATAAAAAGTAATTAAAAGGTAATACGTTTTTGTTTGTTTGTTTTTTTGTTTTTTTTTTTTAAATCAGGCCTAATGTGGTGGCATACACGTGTAGTCCCAGCATTCAGGAGGCAGAGGCCAGCCGGTCTTTCAGGTTTGCGGTCTAAAAAGTGAGCTCCAGGACAGCCAGGGCTGTTCCATGGAGAAACCCTGTCTCAAAACAAACAAATAAAGTCACACATTAAATATAAATATATAAATCAAAGCATTCTAGTTCTCTTACTCAATGGAGTGGAATAAACATTCCCATGAAATTGGTCTTTTAACACGAGAAATATTCATAAAATAACCCTAGAAAATGCCCAGAAGTGAATCCAGTAAAGCACAAAGCACATGTAGGAAATAACATTTTATTCAAAAATATTAACCAGGAGCTGACTGGATGAACAGCATCTTTCAAGGGTATTCATAAGAAAAATAGCCCTTAATCAATGCCGGATTTATTTACATTTTTGGAAGAATCCTTTACAATGTAATCTCAAATCAATGTAATCTCAAATATGTATTAAAATTCTAAGGACAATTAAACCACACTTATCACAAAGAGTCAAAGATCTTAAAGGATATCCCATAATTGATATAAAGCTTCAAGACGCCTTGCAGGGTTGGGTTAATGGACTGGAAGACAGACTTTACAAATATTTGGAACCAGGCTATGACTCTTAGGAAGACACATCTTAGGACTAGACATAGACAAAATTCTAACCATCTTCTCAGTCCCCCTGACAGGTAACAGCAAGATGAACTCCAGGACAGTAGCCCCTGGAGACTTGCTAAATATGCAATCTTCGGCTCAAACCTGGACCACAAATTGAGGTAAGGTTCATACCTGCATCTAGTATCCTATTATTGAGCAATTCTTGTGCCTGCTCCTTTAAGAACTTTTGGTCTAGAAAATATTCGAACAACTGGATCACCTGTGAAGGCCTTTACAAATACAATCCTTTTTCAGTTCATGTCTCTTCATAAGGTCCCAACACTTCCAAATGGGTCTTGCAAACATACATGGTTCTGAATGTGAGAAATGGAACCAACCTATGTCCCATGGGGACGATTACCCAAAGTCTCATGTCTCTGTGCTGTGTGTTAAGAAGTTTCTTACATTTGGGATTGCAGGTGGGGTTCTGTGATTGGGTGTAGGTGTAGTGAAATACCTGGCAATAGTCAGGGGTTTCAGAATCTGCAAACAATCAAACTTAATTCAAAATCAAATGCATGGTGAATCTGAGGTATTCCCTTGGATATGAAAGTAAAATGCACAAGTACCTTGTCGCACAAAGCAGTGCCAATTAACACCATCTGAAACACCCCGAAACAGATTCAAGATGATTTTATTTTATGAATTGCAGAGTTTTTATATAAAATGTTCTGTTCCCATGGAAACATGATTGTTTAATTACAGAAAACAAAGATTTCTAATATTTTTACAGTGCCATTCCTCGGCAAATATAAAATTTTGTTGAAATGTTTGGTTTTATAAATTGCTATTGAGTTGCTGACATAAATGTTTTGTTTTTCATTTAAAAATTATTAATTAAATTTTGGCTTGGGATTAGGAGAGGATTTCTAGAATTTTCTGAAAAAGCCCTAAACGTACTTTACCATTTTGTATTGTGTACTTAACATGAAATCGTAGCCTCAGCACGGAGGGTGTCGTCACCAAAATGTCAATCAATTCTAAACAATGTTGAAGATGTGTTGTGTGCTGCGGTATCAAATATCCAGTGATTTCATTCTTCGTGTAAAACAAATACATCTCAGTATGCAAATTTGCCTGTTTCTTAAGTAAATGGTAAAATTGCATGGATAACAAAGAATTGCCTTAACACATATTTCTTTATAATATGTTTTCAGTAATTGTTTGATTTATATATCAGTTAAATATCAGTTTATGCCCTGAGTCCTGAAAATTTACTCATGTGAGAAAGCTCTGTAAGATGCCAGCCAGCTCTGTGTCTACTGGAGCTCACTCACAGGGGCTTTAAGTCTGTTCTCCTATTCCCTTAAGCAGAGTCTGGCATCTGAGTCTCTGAAGATTCTTTAGTTAAGGATGTATTGCATCTTTGAGAAGTGTTGACTATAGAATTGTATTAAGATTACCTCTGCCCCTTGGGAAAGTGTTTGTATGTATGTTTGTTTGTTTGTTTGTTTTCTTGTTTTTAAATGGAAAGGAGATGACTATAGAATCAGAGGTGAATGAGGTCTTTCAGAAAGGGCGAGGGAGACTCTGTTATGCCTGGGTGTAAAACTCTACCCTGTTCCCACTCTCCACATACATTGATCAGCCCACTTGTATTGAGAACACTAAAATAATACCAGAAAGTTAAAAGTGATGACTACAAAATTCAACTTAATAACATTACAACCTTAAGCTAGGGGACATTTTGCTCAAGTGGGCACTGGATGTAGAAGCCTTGAGGTAAATGAGCAGGCATTGATGATGATGTCTTATGATATTAAATGAAGACATGCCCTTTCCCGAAACACACAAAGAAAACAATGAAGGACACTCCATCGCTGGGGGTTCAGATTTATAATACGTTTATCTAACAAAGGATTAATCGGGAAATATATATTTCAGAAAAAACTTCTCAAATCAGTAATAAAAAGGCAAGCAACCTAATAGGTTCACTGCAGAGGGGAAATATGGCAGGCAAACACAGGAACAGCTGCTTATTCTCATTAGTAATCTGAGAAATGCAAATTAAAACAATAATGAGATGCCATTTGCACCCACCAGATTGGCAAAAGTTCCGAAGTCTGACAATCCTACTTGTTGGTGAGGACAGATCCCCGGGAAGACCCCGGCTTGGCTGCAGAAGAAGGCGGCACTGCCATGACTTTGGTCTCATGGCCTGGGGACGCTTGCTGTGGCCACACATTCTGGAGAAACACTCACGAAGGTTCCCTAGAAGTCATTCTGGGTAGGTGATGTATAGCAACAAAACGAAGCCATTGAGTTGTTCTCACGGGTGAGAGCCAACGAACCAGGAGGCTTTCACATACAGAGCACAATGAAAAAAAACGGCAGAAGAGCAGGAGTGGCTTCCCCAGACCTGGGACCGGAACTTTGAAATCAGATTGAAATGAGGCCACTGTGCCAAATATATTTGAGTGGTCACTTGTGGCAAATTGAAACACATTTCATTAAGAAATATTTCAACCTCCTTTCTGTTTCATTTCGATCAGGTTTTAATCTAGAAAATTTAAAACTCAGTGTTTGTCCCTGGAAGGGTTAATTCTTCCCAAGCAGCCAGCACACCTCCTAAGTATCTTAACAGATGCTACGCGAGGTCGCAACACTCCAAAGTCAAAGGAATCAAATCCGTGTGTTCTGGGTGTCAGGGCTGAACATGTCAATATATTGATGGCCTTTGTATCTGACTTATTTATGCTTTCGTTGTCATCTAAGAAGTGGCTTGAACAATGAGGGGGCAGGGGCATAAGAGGCACCTTGGATTTGCAAGGCAAGTTTGCAACAAGGATAGGGCGGGCGTCTGCTTATCTGAGGATGACCTGCCTAGGATGCATGCTTAAGTGAGTAATGAAGACTAGGAGACACGTTGTGTGCATGTGTGTGTGTGTGTGTGTGTGTGTGTGTGTGTGTGTGTGTGCACGCGTGTGCGC
>LR749544.1:2229165-2241603 GCA_902729485.2 Mus minutoides
TCGTGGGAGAAAGCTTCAATTATGCAGCGTGCTCCCCAGTAAAACGAATTCTCAAGGTGCTTTTAACTGCTGCTGGAGAGTGGATTTAAATCATTATTCGGAAGCGCTTTGAAAATAAAATTGGCGATAATAGAACGTAGTGGGTGAAGTGCACTGCTTTAATTCTGCACGGTGAGCAGGCTGTATCAGCTGGCACCCATGCAGCCCGTTACCCCAGAACCAGGTCTGCTTCCCAGACGGCGCTTGCTTTCTCATCTTACTTGAGGGGGCACATCACCTTAGTGCAGGCTGAGAGTATTTAATTCTGGGGTGATATCCACCGCCATATGCCCTCTCTTCTTCCTGTTTGGTTGAAGACATTCCAGGTTTTACAACCGTTACTGCTTTTCATAATATCAATTATCCATGAAATACATCCTGAACGATTTGACTAAACACGTCACTCAGTGTTTGTGAACAAGACTGCTCGGATCCAGCCTGGTGCCAGCCCCTCGTTCGCCAGCCCTGTTTGGTTTTGCCAGTGTTCCGAACTATCGGTATGCCGTTTTAACTCTTGTGTGAGAAAGTCAAAATACAAGTCTCACTGTGGTATTTACCAACAGTGAGCTTGCCCCCCCCCCCGTTATTTACTGGCAAGGCTAACGTCAGTTATCTATTACGGTTTGTCAGTGAACTTCAAAGCAAAATATAGTTTCTGTATTTAAAAACTTACTTGAACTCATTTTAGATGCATACATGTGTATGTGCCTGTTCTTTTATTGGTTTCAAGATACACAATCCTTGCAAAGATGAAAATAATTGTGTGTGGGGGGGGGTTCTTTGTCAAATGGCAATTTATTCTATTCCTTTTTTTTTTGTTAACCTAGTTCCTCCTACAATATTGCTCCAGACTTCCCTGGGTAAATAGAGTTAGTGCTTATACTATAAGCAAGGCAAGGAATCTAAGGACTTTTGATGTCTGAAGCCTTGGCAACATAGGAGGCGCGTTCCTTCTGAACCTGTTTCGCTCTCGGCATGGAATGGTCCTCTGTACTCCAGCCTTGAGGAAAAGCTGCCTAGATTTGCACAGCAGATTCTGCTGTTCTTCTGTCATGAACACATTCCCACACTAGGAAGGTGCCCTTCTGCCTAGAGATGTACTGTACTCATGTCTTTCCACAGCTCTGGGTTATTCTGTAAATGAGCATTTAACTCTCATAATTTTGGGCCCAGGATCCATGGATAAGCTTCTACATTCCTTTACTGGCATCTGCACACTGAATCCCATTGCTTAAGTGTCAGGACCCTCCCTAGGTTCCAGGAAGATTTTTGTATAGACTCTGCCCTCACCCCCTGCCCCCTGTGTCCTTAAAAAAAAATGTGTTTCTATCTCATGAGGCTTAAACACATGGCCACCTGATTCCACAGAGCCTGCGAACACAATACAGTGGCCAGTGTCGACATTACAGGATTAAGCGCATTGTAGCATTCTGAAACTCAATTCATCTGTTCCTAATGGCGTTTCAATAGTATCCTAGTAACCCCTTCTCCGAAGCTTCGTCTGGTCTGTATTTGCAAACACTGTGAGGGATAGGCCTCGCATTCAGAGGCAAGGCTGCGCTAAATCCTCCTCTGAGCTGCTGGGGAGGTGCAGGCGCCACCATGGGCAAGCACATTTGCCAACGTGCCATATGGGAGTCATGGCTGGGACTTTTTTTTTTCCTAGAATAATTAAATGTTGATGGCAGAGTTCAAATGGATCATTAAAATTCAAAAGTGTAAGAAACAGATTTTTTCTTATGTTGCTGAACGCTCCAGAGGGCTGAATAGCTCGCGGAAGCAGAGCAGGCTGCCGCCCTGTGATCAGGCTGTGTCGGGATGGCGCTAATTTGATCATAATATAGTCATCTCTGAAGATTACAGCTATTCAATTAAATATTCTAATTAACCTGAAGTATTAGGCAAATGATACTAATTACAAATATTCTCCTGAGATTCAGTGCAATGAAAATCCCACTTGCAGCCGATGCTTCTAGCCAATGTTTCGTAACACAATGTCCTATATCATAGGCTTTCAGAATATTAAAATGCAGTTAATTTGCCTAAACCTCATTTGTTTAATGGCATTAGCATTTTGTTTGAAATTGTAATAAACGTACATCCCGCTTTCAAGTAAAATTTAAAATGAGTGTACTCTTGGGGTAACTTAAGATTCCTGTTTACAGACCTGGTACTTTACTCAGTGAGCGGAACACTTTGAGCTTAACTTTCAGCCATTAAACATATTGAAATTGTTTAAAAATGCTAATAATTTGTCTTTTCAAATAAGAAAAAAAAAGGATATTTTGCAGTAAAATTTCATGATGCGCCCATGTGACGGGCTCCCACTGTGCGGGCCTGGCGCTTGAACCTGCCGTTCTCTTTCTTGGAGAGAGCTGCCTGTGCAGGGGGACTACTGCTGGCTTCTCAGGACTGTTTTCACGGAGAGAATTGCTGCACCGTTCGGCGCACTGCGCCTGCTTCTTTCTCATCTTTCCATTACATTTACCCCCGAAGGTGGCTGGATTTCTGTGTCGCCAACCTTGAAGAATGCTCGCAGAGTTGTTCTCTAGGGAGCTTTCTATCCTCGCCCTCCTGGGTTCTTATCCTCCCTGTTCCTTCCTGGCAGTTCTGGGACTTCACGGAATCCCATCTCAGCAAGGCTAACCCTCAGTGCCCCAGGATGGCACCCAGGTCTCAGCTCAGCCTGAATCGCTCAGGTAGCTCAGGGCTGAGTACAGTTCAGAACGAGAGAGCTCAGGAGCCTGCTGCGAGCTGTGCTGAGTTTCTCTTGCTGGGTTGCTGGAGATGTTCAGGTCTGGGTGGCGCCTGCCTGGGGGTCCTCATAATCACATTGCGAGATGAGTCAGGGGTCAAGGGGAGGGGCTCATCGAAAGCTGTAATTTATGATCTTGTCATGAGGTAGAGAGGCCAGATGAATGTGGGCACCACTTGAAAGCAGAGGCACAGGTGGGCATTTGAAGAGATTGCTGAGCCCTGGGAGGAGCGATCGTGAATCAGATATTGGAGATGGCTGGATAAACACCATGCTGGCATGTTTAATGACAGGGTGATAAACACAGGATTTGGGCTAAAAGCAGGGGGAAAGTAAAGAAGGCAAGAACACTGAGTACCTAGAAAGTCACGCTGCATCTTTGGGCCCACTCCATGTCCGTTGGGAACAGACACTGTCACCCTGTGTACAGGGACTGGACCCTGTCCAACACCTTCTGAGGAGGAAGTTGGCAATAAGATACCATCGCTGGCTGGGCCTCATATAGTGTTGCTAGCCACATCCTCTGAGGGGAGGGGCCACCCTAGAATGATTTATGTTTGCAGGCATTGATGTCACAAAATCTCCACCTAGTGCGTTTAATTTTCATGAGCAGAGGAAGCAAAGGAGAGGATTTCCCCTCCCATAAATTGAACAGAGCGAAAGAACAAATATGTAGGAGGAAGATAGTATCCTGTCCTGTGGAGCAAACACTAAAAAGATCTGTGTTTCTTTCTACATTAGGAAGTACTATGTAGGGAGCTGGGCTGTGGTACTCTGCGGTTCTCCTGGTAGTTTCCCCCAAGGCACACCAAATCTTGTATTGACAAAAGGCAGGTTTCCAAGATCAGGCTGAGGTTGCTACTTGCTGCACACCAGAGGGAGACCCCAAGGGTCAGGCCTCTCAAGGTGTGTGTGCAGCTGGAGACAGAGCAAAAAACTACCCTGTGTTAGGTGGGCTCAGTAAGTGAAAATAGGGTAAGGACAACAGGAGTAACTTCCAGAGAATCCTAAGGGTATGGTGACTCAGTGTCCTCAAGACACTTCTGTGTTGTCCAAAGTACCACATCAAAATACAGCCTGTTCTCTGATTCTTTTCCTCCAGGAACCACTCACTCTCTGCTTGTTCCGCTTTTCCCTGGGACCATCTGGGAACACCCTGAGAGGCTGGGCTCAGGTTCCAGTCATCTGTTCCTGCTCTTGGGACCCAGGCTCCTCCTTCTGCTCTCTACAAGGGGTTCTGGGAGAGCTGCAGGGGCACAGGTTTCAGTGACTGCAAAATGACAAGAATGGAAATAAGTCCAAGTTGGGTAGGGAAGACAGAGAGGCCTGGGAAAGAGCCAGTGATGGACTCCTTTAAGGTGGAGCAATGGGAGGAAGCCTCCAGTTCCAGAAGGTTCTCCCTCTTTCTGCTTTCAGAGAATGGGGAATTAGAAAAACATAGTGTAAGAGTTGCCAGTGAGGAGAGTTGGCTGAGGGTCGCAAGAGCGAGGCACAGACAAGGCCCATGTTCTGAATGTTTTCATTTCTCCTAAACAGTCGGTGGGATGAATACTGCGTGGGTGGACCATGAAAGAACCATGGAAAAAAACTAAGCAATATTTGAAGAACTTGAGTTTGTTTTCCTCTAATTAAAAAAAAAATCCTCCAATCTCTCTAGGAACTGTATAGGTATTTACCCAAGACAAAGTTTTTAACTGATCTAATTTATACAAGAAGAACTGTCATGCTAGAGTGAGTGACACAGGACACCAACATGGGCCATTTGAAAAAGTATTTCAGCCAGTGACCATCCAAAAACCAGCATGGATCCTCCACTCTTCTGTTTCCACATATCGCCTGAGCTTGGCTTTATTCTGTCTGGAATCCAGTGTGTCCACACTGCAGCTGGGGAGGGCAAGAGGAGGGACTGCATGGTATCTGGACCCCTCCTGGCTTTGCTTAATGCAGGGAATGATTCTGGCTCACACACCAGCCCCTCTATTGCCACATTGCCCTCAGCCCCAGAATTCCCCTCATCCAGGTAAGCCACACATGAACATATGCTCTGTGTGCCTGTGGGCTGAAGAGGTGACAATGTGACAGGTTTTACCTTGACTGAACATCAGGCTCTAGAAATCACAACTCCCTAGTTCTCATGGTCCCACATGTGCATTTTGCACATCCCTGGATGTACAAGGCATGGAGCATGCCCAAGTATGTGCTGGGAAATCAGAAAATACAAACATACAAGCCCACAGGACTTTCAAAGCCACTAGGAGCAATTCCACACAGGAGACTGAGCAAGGCAGAGGCGGGTGAAAGTACAGGCCTCGAGTAAACTATTTTGAGACATGTTTTTATGACATAATTATATTGATCTGAAAGACGCTCATCCAGAACCACAACCTTTTATATCCCAAGAAAGAGACCAGAGCCTGTATAATCTTTTCAATCACTTGATATTCATAGTCTTACTCAAAGGTCTCTGGATATGTCATGTGTGTAATGCCGATGCAAAATTTGGCACCGTAGTCACTACCAGCAATATGTTTCAATAAGGTAATTTTCTCGCTGCCTAAGAACATCAGCAGGGTGCAATTGGGAACAAAAACAGAGTATGACATCTTATTCAAGCATACATCTGGAGGACAAAACTATACTTTATTAAAGGAAAATGGGCTTTCAGGATTGTTTTGACAAGCAGGGAAAATGCACCTCAGTTTACATACAGTGTGGTATGGAGAGTTAAGGTGGTTTTGTAGCCCTGGAGAGCAAGGCCCTGCCAGGCTGGCAGGCACCGGTACAGGTGGGCACCAGGCTCTCGAGCAGACCCCAGCAGGCTGGAACA
Source organism: Mus minutoides (assembly GCA_902729485.2). Classification (NCBI taxonomy): domain Eukaryota; kingdom Metazoa; phylum Chordata; class Mammalia; order Rodentia; family Muridae; genus Mus; species Mus minutoides. Next base: position 2,234,787 of record LR749544.1, read on the forward strand.
TATGGACTCCAGGCAGCTATGCACTTCTGTCTCCTGCTTTCTTTCACAAACATCCCTGTTTCTTCTGGGGGACAGGAGGCAACTTTCTTTCCCTTTACAAAGACAGCTTACCCCTTTCAGCGTGCCTTTATTTTTTTAGGGTTGACCTAGTTCTCGGCATGAGAGAGGAAAAGAATATATTCTTTGGCCTTCCAAAATCAATTTAAAATTAAAATAGTGTCAGGTTTTTAAATATCAGCTGCGTCCATACACTCAGCTTTCTATAAATCACCTGTCTGTGTGGTGCTCTTAGCTCCACTGCCCAGGACTTGGGCCCTAGCTCATTTGGACAGGCACTTTCCGACAGACATTTCTATCTCAAAATGGTCCACGCTCTCACCATTTCCATGACTCTGAGCAGCAGGAATTCCAAGTTAATCACTACAAATGTGGTGGGGAGGGGCGTGGGAGGCAAAGACAAATGAGGGAAACCAGTTCAGACTGAAAACCAAAGAGCAAGCCCTGATTTTCAACCAGGATCACTTCAGGATCCACTTGCCTTACTGGCTCATAGAGGAAGCACCGAGGATTACTTAGGAAAGGGGTGGGAACATAAAAAGTCATATCAAGCCTAATTAAAGGGGTAGCAAATATAAAAAAAATCATATCAAGCTTAATTAAACATTAAGAAACTTAACTATACACACACACACACACACACACACACACACACACACACAAATCAGATTGAGCAAAACAGTGCCATCAAATATCTCACTGAAACAGATAAAAAACTAAACAGACTAGATTAGAATCCTGTATTTTTCCACAATTAAATTATTTTCATATTACCAAATTTTGGTACTTTCATGTTTTCACAAATAACTTTTATTTAGGTAAGTTTTGTGGGGCTAGAGAAAATGCGTTACGAACTTTGAAGATCTGAATTGAAATAAATCCTGATTGAATTCCTTGAGTGGCTCTGCAGTCCAGGGCAGTTACAGGCTCACAGGGTTCCCAGGCTCAGTGACAACACCCACCATGGTGGGGGCAACGCTGTAGCTGCGGCTCTGCAGGGTTGGCAGCAACACTGTAGCTGTGGCCCTGCAAGGATTGCTCTCAGAAGTCCCTGAAAGTCTGCTCTGATGCCTGATAGAGAGCAGACTTGTCAGCCAGCAGCGGATAATTACACCATTGTGCCCCGGCACACATGGTAGAAGGGAATGCAGAAAATAGGGAGTTTACACACATGTTACATGGCTGCTTAAAAAAGGGAAATTTGGGGTCTTTTATTAATGGCATAATTCTTCATGAGGCATGAGTAAAGGAGCAGGCAGACGAGAGGGAGACTCGAGTTATAGGGTTTCACTTCATTAGCCTCTGCATAGCCATCAGATGCCTATGTGGTCAGCATAGAAGCCCAGCTGCTGTCCATACATAATCAAAAGATCCACTGTATAGAAACAGAGGCAGAAGATGATGTCTTTTGTAAGGTAGAGCTTGGAAGGCAGGCTAACCCCAGAGGAGCCCTGACGACAGCAGTGACAGTGGCAGGTTCCTATCCATTCTCTTCATACATTAGAAAGTACATGAGTCATGGATGGCTTTGTTTACCCTTGTGAAACTTCATTAAACAAAAGACAAAAGCACCTTTGACCTCCATGCTTTTGTTACAGGTCTCCAGGTCTGCAAAAGGAAGAAGAGATAGATGCTAAAAGGGGGGGGGGGGGCTATCCATTGTGAAGAGCTACACAGTGTCCTGCTCTTGTGAGCCTCAAACTGCCGAGCCACGCCCCATTCTAGAGACCCTGAGATACTGACTTCATAATGATCTAATCTTCCTGCCTTTGATTTGCAACAAACTGCACTTCCCGTCTCAAGACACAGGAATTATAGCAGGGTGTCCCCTCTGTGGAATGTACAGGAGATAAGTCAAAACATAACCTTACCAAAGGCATAGTAATTTTAAACTTATAACTAATGGTGTAGGATTGAGGCAAGGTTTATTAACGTAGCCACTGACAGAAAAATAAATGAACAGCTCTAGCTTTCCTATGTGTACACTGTCTCTCAAGGAAAGCATCTAAGCCTACCCAGTGCTCACACCTGAGGTTGGGGGCAGACGTTTCATCTAATACCCAGAACTGGAAGAGAAAGGCATGAAAGAGCCTTCTCAAAATCACACATGGGGCTAAGTTGGAGTTAGGAAATGGAGGCAGGATCCCCGTTCTAAGACTATCACCAGGAACTCGTGGGCTATCATGTCCTGACACTCCAGCTGATTGTCACCTTCTGAGTCAGCCATGGGCTTGTTGTTTGGGTCTAGGTATGGAGCAGAGAATTGCTGGCAAGGTTGGCAGCCATGTTCTTGCACAGACCACTGTATACACCATGTCTACTCCAGTGCTGATTCTGAACTCTCTGCTGCATGAAGGTACCATGAGAGGCATAAAAGGACAACCCCAGCCCCCATCTCATGCCAGCTCCCAGTTCTTTTGAGGCCAGTTGGCCATTAGAAGCATCATGTTCCAGAAACACTCAGGCAGATAATAGCTCCAGATGTCTGCTTCTTAGACTTCTGCTGACTGCTGGACACTGTGACCTGGTACAGTGGCAGATACTTTCTGTCTTTCTTCTCTGTGGAAATACGAAAGGAATTGGGGGTAGATTGGTGGATGGCCAGATTTCTGGAATAAAATCTAATCATTTAGTTGCATATTAGAAATTATAAATATATTTAAAAATGTATTTTAACTATATATCTAATTTTAAAATATGTATTTTAAATATATATTTTAATATATTATAATTAAATATATAAAATATATTTTATCTATATATCTAATCATTTAGTCGCATATTAGAAATCTCAATACATACATATATATATATATATATATATATATATATATATATATATATATATATATATATATATTCCTGAAATGAGATTGCCCACCAATCTGCCCCCAATTCCTTGGTTATTTCCCAAAGAAGAAAGGCAGAATGTGTATGTGTGTGTGTGTGTGTTGTGGTGTGTATGTGTGTGTGTGTGCTGCTTTCTATTGCTGGCCTGACTTTGCAGCTTAGAGAAACCTTTTGTATTCCAGAGTTGTATTATTTCATTCTGACTCCTTCACCCGTCATCAGTTCTTAATCCAGCAGCTGATGTGCGGAGTGTTCTGGCTCAGTACCCTAAGCTTCAGAAGACGGCCCCAGGGAGAAGGACGGTTGCCATCAGCCTCTGTGTCCTCTAGATGGTTGCTGGCATGTGAGCCTGTGTGTAGGCCAGCCTCATACCAGACATTCCCCAGAGCATTTTCATACAGTTCATCAAAGAAAAGGGACTATGTATATAGCAAGGGTGGGTTTTTGGGTGACTGTTTTTATCTAGCAGATGTTTTCTTGAAATTAGACTCCTTTCCAGTGTGTGCTACGGTGTCACAGTAAAACCCTGGCATTTGGCTGGAGTTCCTCAGTAGCACAGCCCTTGCAAGCAGAACTTGTTGAGTACTTGATCGTGGTTGATACTGACATTATATCAAGAGTAGGCCTCAGTGCCCAGCATGTGCTATGCCAGCAGATCTTTGAACTTCTTGCAGGAATTAATGTCTCTGAGATAGAGAGTATTTTTCAACCAGAAATGACTGGTTGGGGTGTGCGACACAAGAGTCAGTTGATGACTACGGTACTACGTGACTTATCTAGATAATTATACTGTGAAGGAAGGTGTTAGCTAGAGCCCCTACACGCCATGCACAATGAAGAGAAGGGATCTACTTCACGATCACCTGCACTCCAAAGGCCTTGGAAATTAAAATAATTTTAAGCAACAAAAATATTATTTCTGAGAGAATTTTTTAACTTAATAGTTCATTAGTTTGAATGCTATAAGAAGCACGAACCCTTGAGTTCAGTCAGAGAATCTTCTCTTCCCTTATCTTAATTTGACCTGCTATAAAAATGCAAGGCTTTTGGCCATTTTTTTGTAAACTAACTTCCCTACTTTATGTAAAGTCAGTAAAAAATCTGAAATCCATGGAGAGCAGACACACTTGGCTTAGGGTCTCCACTCCAGAGCCACACAACCCAGCTATTACAGATTAAGTCTGCAATTGGAGAAACAGCAGACTGAACAACCAGAGACATATCACGGGACACCAGCCCCAGTGCCAGCAGTCGCATGCCTTGAATTGTGACACATTGGCCAGGGGCTGGTTGCTTGTCCCTCGTGGTCTCTAGTGACACATCCTTGAATGAAGTCAGCACGGGGTCTTAGGAAAGACCACTGGTGTGAGAACCAGTCTTGAGCCCCTACCCCTATTTCAAGCCTGCAGTGGAGTGAGATGGCTTATTTAGCTGAGTGGAGTGAGACGGCTAATGTAGCTGACTGATTAGCTCTCAACACAGTAGTGATCTGACCCAAACCTGAACCCAAATCATCTAGGAGGGGTTTTTACTTTCTACGATGTTTTTCCACTGCTGTCTTCCCGGAAGACCAATGTGGTGACAATGTGGCTCCTCCCGTTCAGGAAGTATAAGAAAGAGAGTGTTTGCCTTCTGGTTAGTGCGGAGGGTAGAAAGGATGGTATCTGGACTAGCTTCAGTCTGAAGCATCAGTTGTGGAAAGTGAAGGGAAGCTATGATTTTAATAGGCGCATGACATAAATTAACAAACCCATTGCACTGAAAATGGACTCTTGTCATGCCCAGGAACGGATATTTCCGGGAATAGGGTTTCTTAACCTTCAAGTCCCCATCTTGCCCCACACCCCAAAGTCTTCTTTTAAAACCCAGGGTACACAGGCACGTAAAACAACTATACAGATATTCACTGAGAGCACTACCTTGTGAAACTACCAGCACAAAATAGCTGGGGTATATTTAGGGCCATTTCAGAATTCCTTATAAATTCTACCTGAATCCCAAGACAAGACACATTTAACATTTTTAAAGGTGAAACTTGAGTGAATAACCCAGATTTCATTATAAAAAAAATCAGATATTTTAACAATGTAATCAAAGATATAATAACTTGTTTGATCAAGAAGGGCCATGGCAGAGATGCTAGTTTCATTTCTTATCACTGTGATCAAATACCCTGACAAAGACAACTTAGGGAGAAGACATTTGTTTAGCCCAGAGTTCCAGGTTACAGTTTATCTCTAGTGGGAGCTCAAGGTGGCAGGTACTTGAATCAGCTGGTACATCACATCCACAGTCAAGAGCTGGCTGTGGTGAGTTCACGCACACATGCATGCTGGTACATGGCTCACTCTCTTCGTTTCCTTCCATCCAGGACCAGCCCATGAACTGGTTAATTGAGGTGAGGAGAACTCTCATGGGCTAACTAAGGAAATTATCCCTCACAGTAATGCCCATGGACCAACCTAATCTAAGAATCCCTCTTTGATACACCCTCCCTAAGCTACTCCATATTCTGTCAAGTTGACAATTAAAAATGACCATTTAGTATGAAATATTACATTTCTTCATGAACTATAGTGAAAGCATCATATTTTTGTAAGAGCAGAAAAGTTGTGTTTGTATAGTAAAGACACTGTGGTTCAAAACTTGCAATGGTTGGTCCTGGTATCGGGGTGGTTCAGACAGTGTTTGTTGATGTCAGCATGGTGTGATACAGTGCAGGCTGTACACTTGGAATTCAGCACCAAGACTGCAATGAAGCTGTGGGGTGAAACACAAGCCACCAAACCTCCCAAAGAAGCTCAGACCCGAATGGTCAGAAACCTTTTATCTGACCCCTTACATTGAGTTACGTGACCCATAGTTTAGGAAGCTGTGTACTCCAAATTGTTTATTTCCACCAAAGGTAACTCTGCTTTCTCGGCATCATTTAAATGGATTAACATGACCTGAATTGAAAATTGCATCATCTACCTCTCTATCAAATATTGTCAAAAATTATTGACTACTTCTCAGGGGATGGAGCTACTCTACATACCACCTACTTGTTCCCAGCACCCGAGGAACCTAGCAGCTCCTGAGGGTCAAGTGGTTGATTTGTGCTGAGAACAGCTTTCCCCTTCACCTCTTTCTCTTCAGTTTGCCAATATGGCAGATTGCCAGCAACTGAGCTGGTGTGAAAGCCGGTGGTGTGTATGAAGCCCCTTAGTGTCGCCCACCCATTTATGGGCTTGTTTCCACATCTGAATCAAATAGTGAGTTAATGGTTATTTCTAATTTATTTAACCTTACTTTTAAGACTTATGGATTTGATTTTTCCCTGAAGAGAATGCTTCATGACACAGCCAGGTGCGTGACTGTAATATCACATGATTTCAAGAGTAGAGGCTAGTCTCACTTGCTGGGAAATCTACTGATGACCTCATGAACTCTATTAGGTACCTTTGGAATTTGGGTAAGAATGAGAAACATGATTGTAATTGTTGGTCTCACATAAAGCCTCCCTCTTCCCATGACTTCAAGATGTCTTACAACTGCTGCATAGCTAAGGTCTCTGTTCATTATAGACGCTTAGCACATCAGGATTGTGTTTATTCAACTTGGCAGTGATATATAATGCTTATGTTTACCCTGCTACTCTGAAGACAGATTTCTTTTTTAAAGCATAGTTTTGGTATACAAATAGTCTTCTTAATAGATACAGTTAAAAGAAAAAAACCCTAAGACCTGGTATCCTGGGTATAGTATACTGATGTGGTAATTAATTATCAGCAAAACCGGTGGGTTGCTATGTCTTGCTGTGATGGCTAATTTTGATTGCCAATGTAATTGTATTAATAATCAAGAAGAGTAATAAGGAGGTACCCCTTTGGGTGTGTCTATGAAGCTATTTCCAGACATGTTTGACTGA
>LR749544.1:2241883-2293727 GCA_902729485.2 Mus minutoides
AGGCTATATCCATACAGTATACAACCAATGGAATGGCCACAGCCTGACCACCATGAGATCCAGCTTATGCCTGTCTTTTATTTAAAGTGACTTAGATTTGGCTCTTGCTTTTAATCCTGTATGATAAGCTCTGCCTATTAATCACAGACTACATTAATTTAATTATCCATGTGGTTGGATAAAATCTGTCATTCTGTTAGCTTGTTGTTTTGTGACATTTTTCATCTTCTCCAGTCTTACAACTTGCGGTCAATCAGCATATTGCTCCATCACAGGTGAGATACAGCCCCTTCTACCTACATATTTGTTCCCTCCCATAGCTCTTGGGCTCTTCCTTCTCATACATTATCTTTGTACTTACTCCAAGTGCATACTTGTACTGGTTAATCTTCACAGTTGACTTGACTGAATTTAGAATCACTATGGAAGTGTGTGTGTGTGTGTGTGTGTGTGTGTGTGTGTGTGTGTATACTCAGAAAGGTACTGAGTATAGAAGACCCACCCTGACTGAGTATGAGTGGTCACATCCCCTGGATAACAACATCCTGGATTGAATAAAAAGATGAAACCAGGTAGAGTACCAGCATTTACCTCTCTCTGCTTTGTGACTCTGGGCCAGCTGCTTCTCGTTCTTGCTGCTACTGTTTCCCAGCCATGACTGACTGTACCTTTGATCTGGGAACCAAAACAAACCCTGCTTTCCTTAAGTTTTCTTTGTGATATATTGTCATAGTAACATGAAAGTACTGGTGCAGTTTTGATGGCTTCTGTCTTTGCAGCACAGATGTAGTTATCTTTAAGGCTTCTGACACTTGCACGAGATAACACCATTGGCTGTCCCCTTTCCAGGACTTTGAGGCTTTCCTTTTAGGCTGGATAAAACTTTCCTTAAGTGTGTGGTTCCTACAGCAGACCTATAACTTGAGAGACTATTTTCCTCTCAGTCCTCCTGGTGAGAGCCGGAGAGATGCAGAGAGGAGCGTGTGTGCACAGGTGTTGATATTCTGTGAGGCAGTGCTCTGACCTCGGTGCTTCTCACAGCGAATCAAATGCCACTCAGTGCTGGGTACTTCCACATCCTTTTCTCTCTCTTTCCTAAAGGTGTTTATTATGTCTCAGGAGGGCTTTGACTCCTTGACTGCCTCAGACAAAGCTTCCAATGCTCACTCCTTCACTTGAGTTTCTGCTGGGCTGAGAGTGACAGTCTTCCTGATGCCCACCGTGCATCTAGAAGCTGAGAGTCCTAATCATCACCATCCCTTTCTAAAGAAAATTCAAGAGCCACCTTTTGTGCGAGCTCATCTTCCTCTGGAGTAGCCCTCTCCGCTGGAGCAGGGGACTTAGAGTCTGGGGTTGGCACCTCAGTGCACCACCTGGGAGATAGCACATGATTTCAGCTCTGGAAGGGAAGGACACATGAGTTCCTTGATACTAAAGCTTGCCCAAGTCTAGCCAGGGGCAGGACAGGGGTAGCAGGCCTCATAGGTTACAGGAAAAAATATGGTGCCAAGAGGTACAAGAGCAGAGCCCCCATGTATTTATAGAAGTGCATCTAATGTATGTGAAGGGTCACAGGGGTGGAATTTGCTATAAAATCCTCTAAGAGAGACTTTATCCTTACTGACACCAATAGGAGTCTAGAGCGATAGTCAAGACTTCGCACGAGTGTCTCCCCTGGCTTTACTCTTTCCTGGGGTGATTCTTAATGAAAAAGAAGGCCATGTTCTCAAACCCAAATCACTCAGGAGGCAACCCTAGGGGAATCAGGGTGTGGGAAGAGGGGGAGGGGCAACTGAGAACAGAGGAGAAACTACAATATAGTCTTCCCCCAGCTCTATCCATGTGTGTGTGTGTGTGTGTGTGTGTGTGTGTGTGTGTGTGTGTGTGTGTGTGTGTGCGTGCATACATATGCACATATGCAGCCATGCAGACAATGTTGTGAAGGTGTATGACTCCTCAAACACTGTTCATACAATAATGAGGGTGGATGCTGAATCCAGGATCCCACTAGACAGAAGCCAGGACCAACCATTTAGAACAAAGCTCTCTGGTGTTCAGTCCACACTTGATAGTCAAAAACTGCAAGGCATCCGTGGAACTTAGAATCTCATTCACCGGGTTGAACAGAAAAGAAAAAAAAATTAAGCCTTCCTGACTTTGTTCTTGCTCTCTGCTGGAGGGTTTTCCTCTGCACTCTTGTGTTTTATTGGCAATTTATTATACCCGGCGGAAGACAGAGGAGCTCAGCCACGGGATCTTCTGATGTACAAACAAAAGCATTTAATTTGACTCAGTGTATTACAAGCATCATAATCCCCCTCTTGACTCTGACATGATCGACTAATCTCATCTGTTCAGAGGGATAAGCCCGTCTCAGCCCTTATGACAGGCTTAGGGAATGAGAGAAATTAGGGCATTCTCAGAGATTATGCTCCGTGGAGGCAGACTTGGCTGGCAGGGATTGTCTACAGGTGGTTCCTGGGACTCGTGTTGACAGGACAGGTACACAACAGCCCTTGCCAGGAGAGGAGGCTGCAAGTACTGGTTGGATCTGGGTAAGGTGAGGGTGAGTACTAGCCTGTGCATCTTAGCTCATTCCCAGGAAGGAACTAACCTGAAAAATGAAGCCAACTTCCTTAGGGACTCTTTACATACCTACCTTCTGAGTGTGTGCGAATACAGGGGACCCCTCAGTCAGTCCTCATAAGACCGAGGAAAGAGGCTAGAAGAACATGGTCATTTAGAATGGTTGAGAGGTACAGGGGAGGAGGTACCCCATTAGCTGAAGGTCCCAGATGAGCACACTCCCATGTGATCACACAACTAAATAATCACACGTCTGCATGAGCGCACACTCTCACGTGCCTTTTTCATACACATGGGAAATGTAGGAACACTTCCGTTATTATTGACTTTCAGTACATATGTGTTAAAGTATGGCCTTTCCTTGTACTGTAAACAAGATGGGTGACAACTTGAGGGCCTCTCACCCTTTATGTTGATGCACACTGCCTGTATCCCTGAGCACCGATGACACGACCTGTATTTGGGCTCCACGGTGAGAAGTGATGGAGTACAGGAAGTGCCAACTCGTAGCAGACATCACGCTTCCTGGGGTCAGAGAGACTCATGGGTGCCGCAGGTGGGGGTTGAGGTGTATTTTCTGCTTTCCGTGGGCTGCCTGCTCTAGGAGAGTTGTGGAGCCTACACTGTTCCTTCCTCACTGGGAATCTTCTAGACATCATCTGATCACTAGAGTAATCCTGAGACCTCTAGCTGCTCATGATCTCTGCTTTGGCTTCTTGTCCTGTCATCATCTGACATCATGGCTGCCAAGTGGGGCTTTTAGGGTGGAGTGACAGACAAGGATAACTTTACCCGGGTGACTGCGGAACCGTTAAGGAGAGAGCTTGTCTGCTTTCATGGCAATGGTTTTTAGTTGCCAGCATCCTAGAGTTGGGACAGAGCGATGCTCCACGCAAGGCAATATCCACATGCACTGAACCGACTTGGGATTCCCTAGTCCCAGGGTGACTTGGTGTGTGCTCAGCACAGCCAGTATCCCCAGTATCCAGCACCGACAGTGGGGAGGGAGGAGAGAAGGACCCACAAATAAAAAGGGAGCTCCAAGGGGGAAGGGAAAACACAGAGGGGGAGGTGTGGAGTGAATGAGAGCCTGGCTGTGTGAGGGGCCAGACAAGGGAGGGAAGACAGGCCTTGGACACTTATCCTGACTAGCATCTCACCCTCCAAGGTGTTCAAGAACTTTTGGTAAGGATTGGTATCATCCAGAACCATATGGATGCCGGTATCTGGCCATCCCTGCATAGACCTACCCCTGACACTCACCACAGTGGATGCTGATCCCAAGCTGGCTCTCACCAGCCCAGAAAGAGGCATAACCTCTGGTGAGTTATACCGGATCAAAGTCACGGGCTGAACAGCATACACAAGTGCGTGTCTACCTGATGACCGAGAATGCATCTTGTTTTAAAATAGAGCCTTGTTTAGATGCAATGGGTGCATTTTTTTAGAGGAGGGTAAGCCCTAAGACAAAATGGTGTTCTTGTGAGGAGAGCAGGGAGGTGCTGGTATGCACCAGAGAAGGTTAGTTGAAGACTGAAACAGAGCTGGGAATGACATAGGTGTGCGACACCAGGGAATATCAAGGATTCCCAGCCTCTGGTAGAGGAAGGACCTTGAGGACTATCTTGAGGATTCAGCCTCGTGGGCCCTGTGATTTTCTGCAAGCTGACTTTGGACTTGAAGGCATGGGTTCTTGTCATTCTAGTACATTTCATCACCCTAGAATGCAGGAAGGAAAGGATTCCTGTATGAAGGAGATGGTGACGGATCCTTTCTGCCTCCCAGGCCTCCTGGGGCTCACTTCTCCATCCACTGGCCTGGGACAGAGGTGAAGCCACTATCCCAAATCAGGGAATGGGTAATTTCTTGTTGGAAGTTTGGGAGAGCTCTCTAGCCAGGCAAGATGAGAATCTATCTGCTGTGATCATCCACCCCACATTAGGTGAGGATGTCCTACTGGAACCTGGCATGAAGCTGAACTTTATGAATAGCTTTGAAACCAAGTCCAAGACCTTTTAGAAAGTCCACATCCTTTTTTTTTTTTTTTTTTTTTTTTTTTTTTGGTTTTTTTGAGACAGGGTTTCTCTTTGTAGCCCTGGCTGTCCTGGAACGCACTCTGTAGATTATGCTGGCCTCAAACTCAGAAATCCACCTGCCTTTGCCTCCCAAGTGCTGGGATTAAAGGTGTGTGCCACCACTGCTCGGTTCCTGTCTTTTTTTCTACTGAGTCCCTCCAAGAGTGGGTCCCAAGCCATTTTCAAATGGGGTTATTTCTGCTCCATCCTGCTGGGCAGGGGTGACTACATGGCGAGATTCTCAAGTCCCTGGAGAGCCATTCTTGCTCTGACATGCTGAGGTTTGAGGTGGGTTGTCATGGGGCAGACACCCTCAAAGCTTTACAACTCTTCAATATGAATGATCCAGACACTTTAAAATGTATAAGAGCCTTTTATACAAACCTATAAAAAATCTCAGAATCTTAGATAAAAATATTAAAAAAAAAAAAAAAAGACAGTGGAGCTTTCAGAAAGTGATGTTCTAGGGATTCAAGAATGTGCGAACTCAAACTGTGCATCTGGGAATGAGTATCTTCTTCATGGGGCGTCCCTGATGAGACACATCCGTCCCTGGTGACAGAAACAGATCGTTCGTCTCATATCTGGGATTTTTATTCCACCCCTTGAAAACTTTTGTTGAGGACATAAAATACCCAAGGTGGCAATGGGGGGCAATCACCTTCTCATGGCAGGCAAGAAATTCCAAAAATGTTTAGTTTGTTTTGCTCCACTCTCCTGAAGAAAAGGTTGTATTTCCTTTCTCAGTGCCTATAATCTTTTTAGAACCTGCCCTTTATGGAGGCTGTAAACATCCCAGGGTAGTAGAAAAATCATCACAGCGTGGAGGAGACGAATCAGCCAGCCACCCAGCAAATGATACTGAGAAGTGGTCCCGAACATCTGGAGGAGCTAGTATCGCAATGGCATCAGCAGCACCCACCCGGCACATCTGGCTGGGTTAACAGCAGACTGTCTGATCGATGAGGTCAAGACGGGATGATGTTCCGAAGGCTTTGGGGTATGGGTCACAGTTTTCAAATGTTCACTCCATCATCCCGTCTTGTTTAACAACATACACTAAAAACACCACTGGAAGGCAAACCTCCTTTCCTCACTCTGTTATCAGGGCAGCTGGTGGGGCTGACACCAAATCTCGACCTTCTGAACACACCTGATATTTGACACTTACAACTTTGCTGCTAAGCACTCAGACCCCTGTCATGTCTTCCTCATGGCATTCTTTCTCTAGTGATGAGAAGACCCTTGTGGTAGCCATGTTCTCTCTCCCTCCCTCCCTTTCTCTCTCTCTCCCCCCTCTCTCCCCTTCCCCCGTAGAGTGGAGTGAGGATTGCCTGAGAACAGGAATAAGCTCCCCACGAATGAATGTGGGACCAGATCTGAAGTGCTTTACTACACAGGTGCCAAGAACAATCCACCTCTTATTCCAACCAGGACCTGAGATAGATGATCTGGGTGGTTAGAGTCTGACATGGCCCGTTCAGGTAAAAGAGAGGGATTTTGAGTTTATGCACAGAGATGCATTACAGAACCCAAGTCCATCTCCTGAACCCTGGTCTCCTGCCATCTAGCATCCTCATCTAGCCTTGTAGAAGGTGTTTTGAAGTATGTTCTCTCCAGTTTCCATTAGTACCACAGACAATTCTATTGTTCTTTCAAATATTAACTACTGGTTATGTTTTGTCTTGATTTGGTTTGTTTTTTTTTATTGAGACAGAGTCTCTTTATATAGTGAGTCCTGGCTGCCCTGGAACCCACTATGTAAACCAGGATGGTCTCAAACACACAGACATCTGCATACCTCTGTCTCCCAAGAGCTAGGATTAAAGGCTAATCCTACCATACTTGGCTATATTGGTCATTTTAAATAAGGGCATAGAGATCTTCATTAAGTGAGGCTGTGTTATATGTTAGTATAAAATTACTTAACGGGGTTTCCACTGTTGATAACACATATTTGTGTACAGATTCAGCTTTCTGGAAGCAGAGAGGAATATTCTGTTGGGGTTTTATGTTTAAAGTAATAACCTTGAAAGTGACAGAGTCTGAAGTCTGAATATATGCTCATACCTTCACTCTCAAACCTCACAGGTACCGCCTTGGAGTGCAGGTCGCCCTCTCTTCTGTATAAGTTTCTCATTGGCACTTTTGTGTAGAATAGACTGTTGACTGAAAGTCCAGCCACCCAAATAACAGTACACCAAACCACAGAATGGAGTGCAGCCAATGGATCTATCAGGATGTATTGACACTTGTATGTGTGGGTGACCTATGGTAACTCTGAAAGGTTCTGAGGTGAACACACTTAGATGGCTGTCCCATGCCTGCTTCCAATGAACAAACAGAGGCAAGATACAGGTATAGTCCTTTGTCACTTAGTCTCTGTGGACTGCAGACACACGGGACAAACTATGTCCCTCGGTATGTCCTATGTCATGCTTCATATTTATTTTTTTGAAATTGTTAAACACTAAGAAAAGAACAATGTGACAAAGACTCTATAGTACAGACAGACGTGGGGGCACAAGGAGAGAATCTTTTGTTTCAGAGGGTTGTTTTTTCCTTCAATATACTTCTCTCTCATTTTCAGAACAGTAAGAATTTCCTTTGCCACTAAACCATATTTGGAGGAATTCGCTGCAAAGCTAAAATTCAGCATATTGCTCCCCATAGGATGATGCAGGATGCCTGCCAGAGATTAGGAGGACATTAGCAGTGTGTTTGCCCAAAGGCAAGCAGAGGAATCACATCAGAGCCTTGCAGCCTCCAGTAGGCATCAAATAGCTTTGTGCTCGCATCTATTGGTGCCATTAATGGCCCTTCTGAGTCCTGGAGACCTTTTATTTCCTCCTACCTTTTAATAGGGAGAAGGAGAAGATGGCTCACGTGCAGTCACACAGTGGCTAGTGGTGAGCTGAGCCTGTGTACTGAGGGATACTCTGAGGCAGTCTGCCCACGTGCAGGGCTGGAGTGGTCAGAGGGGAATGTCCTAACTTAGACTCCCCACCGCCCCTCAGTGGCTATGAGGCTGTGGGGCTGTGGGCAGGCGAGGGCTTGAGAGGTATCTGTGAAATGAGGAATTGGAGTGCAATGTCACAGGCTTCCTTGAGCTCTAAAACTTTATGATTCTTTGTGCAATAAAAGGGACTGGAAACAGCACACACACACACAAAAAAACAGAGTAGGGGCCCCAAGCTTTGAGATAAACTATGCAACCCAGTTCGTGTTCTTAAGCGTGCATACATGTAGTCTGAATACTGTGGAAATAAGAGTCAGAAGAGCTAAGCAAGAAAGAGAACATGGACATTTGCAAAGAGTCCAATGGTGGAACACCCATGAGGGAGCCCGAAGAATCTACAGGCATGTCTGCAGTCACACTTACGGGAAACAGAACGAAAATCCTGTGGGGTGGCTGCCACAAAGAGGTCAGGAGGCTGCACTAACACGTCCTACTTTTAATTCTTTTCCCTATTAACCATGCTGGTTTATCATGTGCTCCATTCTTAGGCTGGGTTTCTGAGTAGACTTCCTTAACAATACCAGTGAGAATGAAGTGGGGGGTTCACCACATCAGAGAGGCTCTTGGCTTTCTGATTGTTTGTGCTTTTGTGGTGTAAACAGCTTTGATCTGAAGGAGGAACTTGGCCAGGCTGGTCTTCACTATGACCTAATTGTTTGAAGTAACATAACACACAACCATGTGCAGCCTAGCAGAGGCTCTGCAGATGATGTGTGGAGTGGGACAGAGGACTGAACCCTGCTGTGATCTCCCTGGTTCTCCTGATCCCCTTGGGTATGGCCTTTCCCCATTTGTATCTTTTTATGTATGTGTTCATGCCTCTGCGTGTATGTGTGTTTTCGTGCTCATGCATGAATGATCACATGTGTTCATATGCTGTGGAGATCAGAAGATCATCTTTGATGTTATTCTCCAGGTACAATTCACCTTGTTATGTTGAGGCTGAGTCTATCACTGACCAGGAGCAAGCCAAGTAAGGTAGGCTGCCGAGTGAGCAAGCCCCATCCCTGCGCTGATGTTACAGGAACAGGTCGCCATACCTGCTTTGTTTTATGTTAGTTTTAAGCATCCATTTTAGGTTCTCATACATGTTCTGCAAGCACTCTACTACTGAGCCATCTCCCTAGGCAGCCAGAGAATCCTCCCTCCATGCACAGTGACCTCCAGACCTGCTCTGTTCTTTCCCTGGTGTTTTGCTGAGTCACAGGATCCAGGCTGCAGAAATCCTCACCAGCTCCTCTCCAGGCCCCTCCCACCGAAAGGCCACTTCTGTTAAAGGAAGCATGGGTTCCCTTCTTCCATAAAGACAGTTTTCAGGTTTATGGTCGATTTAACAACCGCTTGATTGTTTTCCTAAGAAACAGTAAATTAAACTTGTTTTGATGACTAATGTATGTAATCCCAGCACTGGGAAGCAGGAAGATCCCTGTAAGTTTAAGTTCAGCTTGGGTAATAAAATGAACCTTATTTAACCTCCTGTGAAAGAAAGTTATTAAAATTTTAAACAATTATGTAAAATTAAATGCAATAAAAATTATGATCTGTTGATTTGTTTGGAAGAGTGAAGATGTTATGTTTTCTAGAAGTTTCATGTGTGCTTATTTATTTATTTATTTATTTATTCATTTATTTTTGATGCTCCCAGCACTTCTAATGGCTTATTGATGAAGAAGGCCCAGGCCCAGCCCTGGGGCATGACCACTTTCTTACAGAAAATTCTGCATTCGAACCAGATGATGCAAGGATGTCCAAATCTGTGTTATGCTATCCATTTGATTTTATTATATTTTTCCTAAGGAGGTCAAGCCATGATCAGTTAGACAGTAGCATGTGCACTTACACGCTACAGAGAAGCTTTGTCCTCTCTGTGGAATCGTTTCATTCAGAGCTCCATCTGGGAACTGATCATGCCACGTCTCTTCCTCACAGTGTCACTATCCTTGTCTGTGTCTTTGAGATAACATCTCCTGGATCCCTGGATGGCTTGGAACACACTTTGTAGCTGAGGATAACCTAGAACTTTAGCCCCTCTTGCTTCTCCCTCCAGAGTGCAAAGATTCCAGGCATACCCGCGTGCAGTTTATGTAGAACCCAGGCTTTCCAGCCTGCTACTCAAGCACTCTGCCCTCTGAGCCACACCCCCAGCCCTGTACTCTAACCGGTGAAACCCTGTTTGCTGATACTCAAACACTTGAGAAAACCTGGGCTTTAGCTCTTAGCAGGAGCTCCTGCTTTCAGGGTGCTTACTTTCGCTTGGGAGGAATGTGCTACGGACACATTGACAGACAGAAACATTAAAGCTGTGGGGATGCTTAAGACGCTGTGGGGGGACAGAGGAAAAGCAAAGGTGATCTCCTAGGGGGACTGGAATGGTGGTATAAAGCTGGGAGTGCTCTCACCCGTTCACAGCAAAAAGAATTATGTGAGGAAAGGATTGTGCTTTCAGACCCATTGTTTGAGCACAAAAGATACTTTGTTTCCCCATTAAAATAGTCATCACGATTCCCGTTGATATATTAATTCATAGCTATTATAATGATGCTGGCAATTAGACTTCGGTACTCCTCTACTGTAAACATTACAATTTTGTACCCTAATTATGATGTCTGCAATAACTCATACTATTAGAATACTTACTGGTGACTGTTAACTTCACAGCCTCAAAAAAATGTGCCTGTATTTGGGTTTTACAATATCCAGGTCTGGCCCGTGATTTATGTTATGCCAGTAAGCAAGGCCCACTTGGAATCCATGAAACGTCAAACCAGAAAAACAACAGCACTTTATCACCTCTCGGCTGCGAGCGCTCATTTACAATTTTATAGTGCACCCTCTTGATACAGGGAGCTGGGGGGACTTCTGAACTCTTTAAAGCCATCTTTATAAAGATTTTCCTGAGCTAGTAATTTTAAATGACTACGGTGCCTTGTCGAGGGTCCTTAATTAAAATCATCTCTGCATGTCAGCAAGAGGGATGGAGGGGAGAATGATTTAAAGACTGCAGACAAGTCTAGGTGAATGCTATTTTCCATCACTTTCACACTTGTCTTTTGCTAAAGTGATCAAATTGATTATTTATGGACATCTAGCAAATTTTCTGGAATTAAAAAAATAATTATATCTCTTCTATTTTTGTCACTCTGCCCTTGTCAGAGAACAACACTATAAGGTTGAAGCTTCTTCCACAAAACAATCAAGGCATTCCAGACTGAAGCTCATTTCAACTGCAGGCCCAGGTAGATGGGCCCAGGAGTAGAGTTCATAGGAGATTAGTGGCTTAAGCCGGCTCTTTATTCTTTGTAATTCTGAGAGCCATGACTATTATAAGAAATGGCTAGAATGACCTAACATGCTTTCATCCCAGCACTAGGGAGGCACAGATAAGAGGGTGGCAAGTTCAAAGCCAGTCTGGACTACACAGTGAAGGATAGTGTATGTAGTTCAGTATTAGAGCTGTTGAGAGTCCTTTGTCCATACACTCTACTCATGCCCACCTTGGCAGTAAAGAGCAACCAACTGACTCCAAAACAAAACACAGCTCAAAGTTTTAAACTAACCTCCTATCGGATTATGTGGGAAACGACATGGAAGAAGTTACTCTTATTCTTGGTGGGAAGGGCAAGGTCACCTTCTCTGGGACAGGGATAGAATTTGAATTTGAATGGCCTCTCCCTTGGTTTTGCCTGAGGGCAGCTTGTTTCCCAAGCTTTGAGTGCCTACAGGCTGGGCTGAAAGGAGGCACCTCAGAGCACTGCTACCCTTGTTCTGTGCTCTAAAACCCTTCAGAGTGACCTGAGAGCCTGTGTGAGTGGTGTGTGGGCAAGGTAGGTGTGCCCTCCTCCCAAGGCTTCTGGAAAAGGGAGGAGTTACAGGCTCTTGGATTTCTGTTGGCTGTGGACCACGGAGTCTCTGGGCTGGCTCTGGTCCTGGGTTTAGGGAATGTGGGGCTGGCTGTGGTCCTGAGTGCAGGGATGCTCTGAGCAGGAGGTGCCTTTCTGAAGCCTGGTATTGATTCTCTCCTGTGCTTGGGGTTGTTTTCAGGGTTTTGATAATATCACAGAGTATTTCTAGAGTGAATACAGACCTGGGATTCTCTCTAAAGGATAAAAATTAGAGTGTAAATCTAGGTAGTGATTTTCTTCCAGCGTAAAGATGTGTAGCAGCCGTCTTCCATATCAAACTTCCATGGCATGCCTCCTTACAAGGTGGACAGAGCAAGCTAGCAGGAAAATGCAAAGTACAGACTTGTTTCAATTTCTTGATATGGGATTCAGATAAATAGTTGTTCACATTCCTTATACTCTAATAAAAATCTGGGCATCGTGAAGGATATTTTATTTTTTCACAAGATCTATAGATTTTAATATAGTTTAATCAGTGGTTTGTATATGAGACACACTTAATTCTTAGGTTAATCCAAATTTGTTTTTTGTGTACTATAAGCCAGATGTTTAGAGACAAGGAAATGTTGAGCTTGTTATTTCTGTGTGTATGTGTGTGCTTGGCTTGGGGCATCAAAATCATTTTTCCTTCTTCATTGAGGGTGTTTTCAATTACAATTATGTTTTCACTACAAATACTTTAAAAAATTAGCGGATATGTTTGGTTATTAGTTTATCTTTCAACATACTGGTATTTATCCAGTTATTATGTTATATGCTTTTAAAGAACCCATGCAGATGACAAGCCCAATAACATCAAACATGTACAGGATTTTGCTTCTTTTTCCTCTCCCTTCCTCAACATAAAAGCTCAGCAGAGGGTTCACAGTCTCTGCCAACTGCAGGGAGAAGACATGTGCTCAGCAGATGGCTGCGTGATCCTCAGAACCCTCGGGACCCGCCCCATTACATGTGCCGTGGCTGCAAAGACCAAAGCCCCTGGATGGGGGAACATCTATCCAGAGGCCTCTGTGGTCACGGAACACTCAAACCTCATCCTGGACCACACTAAGCAGCAGCTACTTCACTATTAGGGCATGATTATGGGAAAGAGTCCTGAAAAGTAGCTACTCCATGATTTATATAAGTATGTCCTCCCACTGATAGAAAGGATACTTCCTGCTCAGAATCTTTGCATACTAGGAGATGATCCACATGAAAGATAATACCTCCTTGGTGCTTCCAAAGTGGACTTCCACTCACCAGAGCTTATGACAAAGAATGTTTCAGTCAAGTGATGGGGGTGTGGGTGTTAATGACTTCATGAAGGGTCAGGCAGAGTTCTAGGAAGTCCTCATGTTTCCCAGCTGATGATCCTCTACATTGATTAATCTCACCAAGAGTTCTAAAGGTACAGTCATTGCAGTTTCAAACTTGGAAACCTCCTGGTAAAACAAGCTCAGCGAGTGGGCCTGCTGGCCTTTGTGTTTCACAAGTCTGCTGTATCATTTTTGTTATCAATACTTTAATATCTGTGATTTACCAAGATGGTTATAACTGTGTTTTATGGATTTTTTTCCAATTTCAGTTTTACTCAAACCTGTAGTTCAGATGAATCTTTTGCTAGCAAGAGATATAAAAGACGCTTCTGTGCCCATCCCAGATGCCCAGAAGCAGCCACCATCTTCAGTAAAAGCAGCAGAGGCAGTGTGGACATTATAACTGACCTGGGGTGCTGGTTCCTAGTTTGTAAGCTTGTCCATATTTGTTTCTTTTTTCTGCCTCTTTCTTCCCTCTTCTCTGTGACCCCACCTGCTCTGTGCCCAACTGCAAGGTCCCCTCCACATAGAGTGGGTACAACAGCCTTTGCTTACTTCCAGACAATTACAGAAGATGTCTATTGCGTCTCCAGATGAGCATGGAGTTTGGCCTAACTGCTGTCCCATGCCTAAGTTATTCCCATTAGTGTGACTACAGATCCGAGTGATTGACAATTCACAGTTTTCCATGTGTTGTTTATTTGTCTAAGAGAGGACAGGGTGTCCTGACTGCCTACTAGTCTGAATGAAAACATCAAGTCACAGGTAGGAAGGAAGGAAGGAAGGAAGGAAGGAAGGAAGGAAGGAAGGAAGGAAGAGAGAAAAAGAAAGAGAAAGAAAGCAACAAAGAGAAAGAAAGAAAGAAAAAAAGAAAGAAAGAAAGAAAGAAAGGAAGAAAGAAAGAAAGAAAGAAAGAAAGAAAGAAAGAAAGAAAGAGAAAGAGGGAGGGAGGGAGGGAGGGAAAAAAGAGAGGGACAGAGGGGGGGAGGGAGGGAGAGAGGGTAGGAAGGAAGGAAGAAAATAACAAACCAAACAAACCACATTCCCTAAAACAGGCAAAGAGGAAGTGATTTCTAGAAAGAAATGGGAGGGAGTGCCAGGCCGTATAAACACAGATGCTTCTGCCCCTGCGCGTCCTTTCTTGAGGTGAACTACAGAGCACCACAGAGCATTGGTACACCATAGAGCATTGGTACACCATAGAGCATTGGTACCCGGAGCTTTGGCCAGAAATTCTCAGCTTTGACTCCACCGTCCCTGATACCACTCTAGTTCATCTGACCACATGGTGTCACTTGAGTTGGGCTTTCTTTTCACTCTTGTAGTATACAAGGTTTTTGGCAGATGAATGACGTCATTTGGCTTTTCATTCCTCCTCTGCAGCACAGGGTGATGTGTGTCAGAGCCCCTTCCAAATTTGTGCTGGAAAGCTGGAACGGAAGCCCGGACAAGCTGCTGCAGACGTGACACCCACAGGTGCCTAGCCTGTGGCCCTCTGTGCTTTGCTTTCATCTCTCCTGAAGGTAGCAGGAAAGAGTCAGCATTTGCCTTGAACTTGGGACTAGATAGATGACCCCAGACAACCAAGAGTCTCACAGGCACCTGAATTCTACAACTAGCATCAGTCTTGAGTCTCATCTTTATGCAGAAAAGGTAGTAATAGCATACGCTGGTATTTGTCTAGCAAACCTATTTTTCCTATGCGTGTTGCTTTCCTGGTCACAGGGAACAAATAGCCCACAAGATGCAACTTAAGTGAGGAAGGGCTTGTTTTGGCTTACGGTTTAAGAAAAGATCTGGTCTGGTCTATCCTGTTGGCAGGAATGGGAGGCTGTATATCACGCCCTGTTGGAAGTCAGGAAGCAGAGTGAACAGGAAGTCAACAGGCTATAAAATCTGACTTGCTACAGTAAGACTCTAACTCCTAAAGGTTGCACAACGAAATGGCACCCCAGCTGATGTCTAAGTGTGTGCACGCGTGAGCCTATGAGGGACTTCTTACATTCAAA
This sequence comes from Mus minutoides, assembly GCA_902729485.2. Classification (NCBI taxonomy): domain Eukaryota; kingdom Metazoa; phylum Chordata; class Mammalia; order Rodentia; family Muridae; genus Mus; species Mus minutoides. Next base: position 2,256,773 of record LR749544.1, read on the forward strand.
CCACAGCATCCCTCCTCTTCCTTAGCAGGGCTCTGCTTTTATATGACTACATCATTCATTGTGTTATATCCAAGAATTTTAGTCAGCGGTCTCTAGAGAAACAGAAACAATACCATAAGTGTGTGTGTGTGTGTGTGTGTGTGTGTGTGTGTGTGTGTGTGCTCACATGTATATATGTATGTGTATACATTTATGTATATAATGTATAGACGTGTATCAGATTTCAGATGGTAACAATATTAGACTCGCCCTGAGCTGAGAACTTGAAAGTTTCTCAGTGTTTGAGGCCAGATGCCTCAACGGTCAGGGTAGGTCCACACTGGCCATCTGTCATGGCAGGTAGGGTGTGTGACAAATGGTAGTTTTTTAGTCCACAAAGCTGGATACTTTAGCCATCTCATCCAGATCTGGAAGGCTGGAAGGATCTTGAAGAACCACTGGCTACTAGTCCACGATGATTATTTAGAAGCACTGGTTCTGATCTCAGGGAAAGAATCAGCCACAACGGGCCAGCTAGAGGGAAGGCCAAGGAGCAAAGGGCTTGATGATGTTTCCTCTGACATAACTTCTACTCTGGGATGCTACCGGAAGGTGCCACATACAACTTCGGTGGGTCTTCCCACACAGATCAGGACAATCAGAACAATTCTTCACATGAGATTCATCTAGGTGATTCTAATTTGTGACAAATGTCAACTTGACATTAAAAACCAACCATAGTAGATAGTTGGTTCTATCTTCCACCAGATGGGTCCTAGAAGGTCAGACTATGTCCTTTCCAGATCTGGGAACTTAGCTTAATCTTGACCCTTGAGGCCTGGGGTGGTGAGGCTGCTAGGTCAAGAGACCCATGGGTAGTTCTTGGAGCCCAGAAATGACGAGGCACTTCACACTCCATGGACAACCTTCAGAACGAAGTCACCATTTGAACAAAGCTGAAGAAAAGAGGAAGTAAAGCAGATTCTATCACAGGAGCCCTGTTTTACTGCAAATTACCATTGATCCCGAGGGTCATAGTTCTTCATGCTACAAAATATACAGCAATGCAGGATTTTTACAAAAATCTCTTAGTCTTACTGGAAATTCAACATGAGCAATTTCATTTATCATCTCAGGCAAGTTAGGATATTGTGGGAATTATTTAATTTATTTTCTTGATACTTAAATATTCAAGTATTTAGTTTATTCCACAAATTAATGATTGGTGGTTAAATGAACATCAGGGTGTTTATATATACTGAGAGCAGCAGCCTGCTCTCCAGGGAGCACCATTGTTGGTCCTTTACCCCCATAATTTCTATCTGTATTTTAAAATGAAAATAAAGAAGAGGCGAAGGTGGAAAGGGGAGTGTTGATGCAAGAGGTTCCCCCTTACAAAATTCATAAATAAGGACATAAACAGAACAGACATAGCGTGCCAAGTGCATGCTTAGGGTGATGAAGTGATTCTCTAGTAAGATTCAAAGAAATGAAGAAGTTGAGAAGGAAAGAAAGGGGAAGAAGGAAAGAACCCAGGGATTACAGGGTTCTCTAAACTCTGTCCCCCTCAAAGTTGTTCTCAGACACCCACACTTTCATGGATCCCCACTTATTAACTTCCAGAGCTGGTCAGTGTCCACTCTGTCTGACCTCACTGTACTTCACACGAGAATTCTGAAGTAAGCAGGCATCTGTAGGACTCCTGTGCCATTCTCTTCCTCCATACAGCCCCCACACACACACCATGGAGGCATGCTGTTCCCATCCCAGAAGGGTCCTCCTCTCTGACAACTTCTCCTTCAGGTCTGGTACCTTCCTCCACTGACATACACTCACTGGAGGTTCAAACTGAGGCTGATGGTTTTGAATGCCCTGATGGCTGGTAGTTCTCTGGCCTGGGCATCCTGAATGGTACATTCAATTGTCTATTTGGCACCACCCATGTGAAGATTCAAGCACCTCTCAAGTGAAGACAACAGAGGTTCCATTCCCTCAGGACATCACCCTTTCCATGACTGTCTGTCACCATCAGACAACCAGGAGTAAGTAAGTGGAATGGAGCAGAGAAAAGATTCTACCACCCCTCCGACTCCTACTGTGGGAAGACCTCACTGCAGGTCTTCATCAGTCAGGTCCATCTCCTTACGATTACCATGGCTACAAGGAGGCAAACAGACCTCAGTAGAAGACCAAGCCAGGGAACAGTCTTTGGAATCAGCTGCGGAGGCATGGAGTCACAGGAGGGCTGTTTCCAATCTGCAGTCATCAGAAAGGCACATCTTTGATTCTAAGCTGCTTTAGATTTTCCAGCTGCAGCAGGCCTACCTCAGAGGTTGCTGCACCATGGGTCAGGAGCATGCCTGATAATCAGCTGCTCACTGGTGGAAGGTCTGTTTCTAATGACTTCAAAGGGTTTGGTTACTGTAGGCAGCTCGAACATGACCACCTTGCTTCACAGCTGGCTCGGATTGTTGCAGCCGTATAGCTGTGGTGTAATGCAAATTCACTTCCCCGTTTACTCCTTGACACACACGTGTCTCTAGCTGACACCACCGTGGAAGACAAACGTCCTGAACGACGGAGATGAGAGAAGACCTGTGTTTGTATCCTTGTCTAAATCTCTAAACATTTATCTGTGTTTACACTGTGTTTTAATTTCTTTGATTTAGTTAGCACTTTGTGCTGAAAAAAAATACAGTATTGAGCTTCGGATACAAATACAGAAAACAAGAGTCTGGGATAAAAATAAAAAATAAAAAAGACTGGTTTCAAATTAAGGACCTCCCTCTTAATAGCAAACAGCCCGAAAGGAGGAGGTTGTTTATTTACACAACAAAGACGGATGCTTGCCAGTGGCCTCTGCATCCACATCCAGCTCCCACTTTCATCATCATCATGGTTTTTCCTCATCTGGAGAAAGCTTCGGGATCAGGAGCTAACCTCTTCCAGGGAAGAGCAGCCCAAAGAACAAAGGGTGCTGCTCCCCTAAGGAGGCCTTCCTTTGGAAGCAGGGATACACGGATGTCCTAATTCATTTCTCATGAAATTAGTCACACCTGAAAAATCGCACGCACAGGAGAATGTGCACACACACACACACTCACAGATGCACTCATGCACTTATGAACACACACACAGAGAAAATACTTGATTTTAAATGATAAGGCATATATCTACAAATGGTAAAAGCTTAAAACTTAGCAGTCATGGTTTCAGAAGGACAGCTCTGACTGGCTTCCTTTTCAGGATAGCTTTTTGGGGTTTTTTTTGTTTTGTTTTTTGTTCTTTGGAAACTTCAGTTGAGAACATTTCTCCATCAGATTGTCTAGTCGGCAAAAGATCATGGACTATTTTCTTTTAAAAATTATTGGATATTTTCTTTATTTACATTTCAAATGTTATCCCCTTTCCCGGTTTCTCCCCACCCAAAACCCACTATTCCATCCCCTTCCCCCTGCTTCTATGAGGGTGTTCCTTCACCTATCCACCCACTCCCACCTCCCTGCCCTGCCATTCCCCTACACTGGGTCCCCTTCATAGGACCAAGGGCCTCTCCTCCCATTGATGCCCGACAAGGCCATCCTCTGCTGCATATGCAGCTGGAGCCATGGGTCCCTCCATGTGTACTCTTTAGTTGGTGGTTTAGTTCCTGGGAGCTCTGGGGGGTCTGGTTGGTTGGTGTTACTGTTCTTCCCATGGGGTGGCAAACACCCTGCTTCTTCACCATTTCATCTCCAAGAAGAAACTCTTATGAGGAGTCACTGTGACGAGCTCTGTGAGGAGTCTCTGTGAGAGGTTCATCAGTCCTCCTTGGGTTCTTTTCTAAGTCCTGATAATAACATAATAAAACGCTGGCCTTGGTTGTGCTTTCTCTCCCCCATGTGAAATCAGAGTTTATCATGACCCAAGCTGCAGCTGGTTCTCATCCAAACTTTCTTGAATACATACAGCATCAAGTTCTCCTTTAGACAGAAGGCTCTGAGAAAGGGAATAGGAGAGCAGGCGAAGTTCAGCGTGGAAAGTGGGGAGCCTTTGTGTAGAAGAAACAGAAGGAGTATCCAAATATGCATTCTAACTCAACTGCCATTTCCTGAAATGCAGTAGAAAGCAGGCTGCATCTATTCAGGACTCACCACACCCTGGAGGTCATGTCAGCTCTTGAATTCTATAGTGTCAGTAGGGTGGGGACATTGGGCCTTGTGCTGCTGACCCATGAACTTGGTAATTCTGGAGCCTGCTGTTTCAATTGGCTTCACACTGAGGTAATACTTCCATGGCGTGACTGAGTGCTTGAGGCACATCTGTCTGTCACAATAGAGTTTTAGAGTTCTTGGTATTTGCTTAGCAATGGCATTAATGTGTGACATAGTGAGTGAATCTTTCTGAGTAAAGTCCTGGCACAGGGACAGCCTCACTTTAGTCTCCATCCTGTTTGAAAGGTTCTATGCAGCTCAGCCAGCTCCTTGGCCAACTATGCTCCTGGCTTATCAGAAATACATTTACACCTGTGTGGGATCAGTTTTCAACATTGTGATTTAAATCAGTTTCCCGAAGTCCTTACCCCCTTATCCCCCCCCCCCCCCGTGTGTGTGTGTGTGTGTGTGTGTGTGTGTGTGCACTCATGCATATGTAAGTTTTCATGTGCATGTGAGTGTACGTGTGCATGCATATGGAGATCAGAGGGCATATTTAGGTTCCATCCTCAGGAATGCAAACCATCTCCTTTGATCTATAGTCTCTCATGCCTGCAGCTCACCAAATGGTCAGCTACTACCAGAGATCTGCGCATGGCTTCTCCCCAGCACTGAGATTATAAGTGTGAGTCACTATGCTTGGCTTATTATCTTTCTTTTACTTGGCTTCTGGGATTCAAACTCAGGTCTGTGTGCTCACAAAGTAAGCAGTTCATGGACTGAACCATCACCTCCCCCAGCCCAAAGTCTCCATTTGTTCTCTCCTCTGGACCCTAGCAATCACTATTTTAATTACTGTCTGTGGACCTGGCCTCTCTAGGCACTCCTTAGAGTATTTCATGTCTTAATGATGGTTCATCACACTGACTATGCTGTCCTCCTGGTCCAGCCTCTTCAGTCTGTGTCAGAACCCTTCTTTTTTAGGATGAATAAATGATGGTTTTTAAAGACAATTAACATACTCTTCTAGCTCCTGTTGTTAGCTTAGAGTTCTGTCTGCCTGAGTAATTTTGGAAGAGAGATGGATGGAAGGGTGGGAAGGATACTGTCATCTCCTTTCTGACACGACAAAGGGATTAGAAAATACACAACAGACTTGGAAGCTGAAATGGCTTTACAGAGAGAATCAAAAATGAAACTATTCACCTCTGGTGTTAGACACTGTGTACTGTGGGCCAGATTCTCTTTACTGGACTTTCCATAGCCCCCCCCCCTCTGTGTGTGTGTGTGTGTAGAGGATATGGGGGTCTGAGAAGTGAGAGTTTGGCGAGAAAACCCCAGAAGATATCTCTAGGGCAAGGTGTGTTCTTTGGTCACCCAGACTTGATGTGTCCCTATGAACTGACATACATAGTCTAGACAGGTAGCCTCTCCACAGACCTAAAACTCTTCCACATGAAGAGTTCCTTCAGTCCAAGAGACTGTCTCTGGGGTTCAAGATGGTAGTTTGGGAAGAGGATACCAGCAATAGCTGTTTCCACAGAGACTAGCTGGAATAGGCCCGTGTGTAGGTGACAAGCATAAGGCCTGCATTGACACACCAATTTCCCACATTATAAAAAATGACAATATTATCATTAGAGTTTATATGAGTTTTGGTTCAGATATTCCTAAGATACCCAGTGAACCCAAACTGGTTAATGTGGGGCTCTTCCTGTTTGGGGATTCTGCTGGTCTGCTCTGGGTACCTGGACCACCCAGCAATCCATGGATTATGATTGTGGATTCTGGCCATATGTGTAATGTGTTGATCGATTATTTTGGCTCAAGATAACAGATCTGACTTCCGTGGCTTTTGTGATTCATGTGATTGTCTGTGCACCAACTGGGGAAGGGTGGGACACTTACAGGGTAAGCACATACTTGGCTGGGTCAAGAGTCACACACATATTGCCCTGCTGGAGAGAAATCAATTTCTAGTATCTGACAGAAGGCAGTAGGGCCAAGCAAACCTTCCTTTGGGGAAATGCCACCCAGGGCACAGAGCTGGCATGAGCCAGTGTGCATTCTCTATGCTAGCCTTCTGGAGCCTGCAGAAAGGATGCCTGTGCCCCACGGCCCCCAGCCTGGTAAGCTGGAGGATGTGGGGTTTGCTATGCATCTTCTATGTTATCGTTATGAATAACTTGATGGTAGAAAGAGAAGAGAACCAGATGTACCGTGCAACTAATGAGGGAGGGAGCAAAAGGAAAAGAGGGAGTGTTTATGAAACTCTTGCTTCATTTACCAAAAAAATTACTCTGTATCAATCATTCACAAAGAATGAGATACTGGTGTAGATCCAGATATACAAACCAAGGTATTAAGACATTTTTTGAAAATGTGTGTGTAAATTCCACCTGGCCTGTGCTTTCTGAAAAAAAAAAAAAATCTTGGTTTTTTTTTTTTTTGTATGTTTCTTATTTATTGTAACGTTTGACATCATTCCAAATTATCTTTCATTCAAATTTCAGCTCATTTTTGTTTGCATGGCTGTTCAAAACAATGATGACAGAAGAAAGTGAATTAGCCAAGCTTTTATCGTTTAAATTTTTTCCTTAAATGTAATTTTTTGCATGCACGTGTGTATGTTTGTGTGCATGTGTGTGTGTGTGTGTGTGTGTGTGTGTGTATCTTTTTGTATGAATTCACTTGTGTGGTCTCACGAGTGTGCAGGGCTTTGTATGGAGGCCCCAGGCTAAAATCAGGAGCCTTCCTCCATTATCCTCCAGCTTAGATTCATTGCATCAGGCTCTTGACAGTGAATTGCTGGGCCAGCATGGCTGGTGTAGCTACCCAGCTCCCACGGATCCCTCCTTTGCCGCTTGGGAATGGGTGTCACAGGAAGGTCTCTGTGTCTCCTGGCATTTGGATACATTTTTGAGATCTCAGCTCTGTTCCTTACACTTGTAAGGCAAGCCTTCTATTCAGCAAAATCTATGCAATTCTTTTCAACTATGTCTCTTTCTTTCCCATTAATTTTAGACAGGGAGGGTGTACACATCAAGGTGATGGACATATCCATGAAGTATTACATCCTTGTTTAAATCTTTCCAGGATGTGAAGGACACACTAGATGTCCCTAGGGATGCCCCACACCTCAAGACACAACTGAGGTGAGAGGCCAAGTGAGGTGGTTGGTTGGTCCCCCTTCTTTCTTCTCCTGGATACTCATTGGTTTGTCTGGGACACCCAAGGAATGACATATTCTTATCAGGGTCCATATCTTTAAATCAGACACTTGTGTGTGAAGATCTCTTTCAAAACAGTAGAAAACAGAGCATAGTGACTCCTGTTTGTAAACACTCTCTCAATAGGCTGAGCAGAAAGATTGCTGTGAATCAAGTTCAGTTTGAGCTATGTGTAGATTCCAGCTATCCTGAACTCCAGAGCAAGACCCTGTCTCGGAAAACTGAAGGGGAATGGGAAGTGATAAGCCAGTATTCCTTTCCCAGTCTTTATGCAAATACATTCACATACATCATAAACACACACACACACACACACACACACACACACATATCACACCACATATATACCACACACAACATACCATATATTCATACACATATACCATAGCATACACATACCACACATGCATACACATATACATCACACACACACACACACACACACACACCACATACCATACATGCATATACACATATACCACACCAAAGCAGACATACATTCCATACATGCATACACACACACACACACACACACACACACACACACAAAAGCACATGCGTGCACACACTCACATTTACATGCCCCCACATGCATAACCCTCATGTGTGGCATGAGTGTAGAGCCCATCTATTTTGGACTCATATATTTTGTGACACAGGAAATGCTCTCAAGCTGTGTGTGCCACTGTTGGGTTTAGGTTGTTTCATCAAAGCTGTTCCTGACATTCATTTACAATTCTTAAGAGTTTCTTCAGGCAGCATTGCTTCATCCTGGCTAGATTTTGCAGACTTAATTTTAACCTGTGGTATTAAGCATATTTTTTTCTAATTTACAAATCAACACACATATCTCAATAATCAATTCAGGCAATAGATTCACAAATCATCAACATCCAATGATCATATAGTCCTTATGAAACACACCTAATGGAATATTTATGTTCAATATGCTGGCATTCCATAAGCCCAGAGCAAGGTGGAGTTAATAGTTCTTATGATGTCAGGACTCTCAAGGGCTGTCCGTACATCCAAGCAGCACTGCAAACATGATGACCAAGGACTGTTGATAGATGGGCAGTAGCAAAACAGAGAGCCTTGGTGGCACACTGAGCAGGTTTCACAATACCTATTAGCATATGAAAGAGCCTGAAGAGCCCTCAGAAGAAAATCAGCTTAAATCAAGAAATGTCACATTGCTTTAAGGGTGTTAATCACAGGATCCACAGCCCTCACTTAGGAGGGAAGATTTGCTGGCCACACCAGATAGCAACAAGGAGCACAGCATTCTGGCCAGGGATGATGCATTCAGACAAAAGCTGCACACCCAGACATCGGCATGGGGCATGGGCGGCTGCAGCAAAGAGGTGTTTCTCAGATGCATGTGTTCCAGCCTGGACTGAGTAGGAGCTCACAGGGTAGACTTAGAGTCAAGTCAAGCATCCTGCAGGTTGGAGAGGGAAATAGGAATACATGAAGGCCTTAGAGAGGAAGAAGGGAACAGGATGAGGACCTGGGGAAAGTTGTGTATGTGGAGGAGGGGAGGGTCCCAGGGGAAACGAAAAGCAGCTTGGAGCTGCCTGGCATCAGAAAGGGGCAACTGGAGCTGAAAAGCACAGTGGAGAGAGAGATGGGACAGGTCTTCACTTGTGAGAAGAGTCAGCTTCTCATGGGAGGAAGAAACACTTTGATTTTTAGCTTGGGTGTGTATTTGGAAAGTCAGGGATGACAAGGTTAGGCTTGTAGGTCTGGAGCTGACGTATACCTACCAGACTCTTACAGGAACCTTAATAACATCCATTTGTGTGGTGGATTTGTTCGTGTACTCAGGCACTGATGGGCTATCTGAGAGCAAGTCTGATAACAAAGGTTGCTTGACTTTGTCTCTTAGATGCATTTTCTTGCCATGTGACACCCTGCCATCTCCATCCCAATGCTCTGCAGAGTCCCTACCAACCAGAAAGCCATGGATGCAGTTCTTGCTTGACCTTGGACCTTCCAAAGTTAGTCACAGTTTATGTACCCCCCAATCTGTGGTGTTCATCTATAGCAGAAAGACATGCACTGGGCAGGTGGATGTTACTATGCCTTTAAAATACACAGACAGAAGGGAGCTGGTAATAACCTGTTACAAAACATGGATGTGAGAAGAAGATTTCATGGTGATGTCAAGACCTGCATCTATCATGACCTAACCAAGTGAGGGAACAAACAGTCTGGCTGAGGTGCCATGTCTTCTGAATTGAAATATTCCCTCCTGGAAAACAAGAATAGATCATGGAATGGAACTTAGAAGACCTGGAGGTCTCCTTCCTGAGGTTGGTAAGCAGCTGCTGAGAGAGGAGACTCTTTGGTGGGGTAGCTGCCTGCAGGTTGGGCAATGAGCTCCCATAATATGGGTTTTGTGAATCTTTACCTGTAGGCTGGGGTAGGGAAACATCTGCCAGAGTTGCCCCTGCTGCTCTAAGTGACAGCAGTTAATTCACATTATCACCAAGCTGGACTTTGATGGAGTCAGGGCTTGGTTTGTCATTTCTCTCTCAGTCTCAGGTACTTTCCCCAGAGAAAGGCACATAATAGCAAGGGAATGTTGCAGTGGGCAGAGAGTTACCGTTTGATGTCTCAAGCACATGGCAGGACCATGAACCACATGGTATTTGGGTAGAAACTTAAACCTGGTAACTAACAGTGTTGGGGCTTCCTTTTGTAATCCAGTGGGTATGTCAACAGGCCTGAGGACAAAGTGAATCAAGAAATGGAAGGAGCTGGTGCCCATTCAGGGCAGTGTGGAGTATTACTAAGCAATGCTGTAAAATAGTTAGGTGCTTCCTGCAGTGGCTCTGCAAGGCAGCCTCTGCTAAACATTAAACTGCATGAAATTATAAATGCCTTCCATGAAAGACCAATGCGTACCTCCCCCCCCCCACACACACACATGATTGCCAGTTTTGTTTTTTCTTCCCACCCATGTCCCTGAGGTTACTCAAGCACACCGGATGGTGAGAAAGGTCTTGGTCCTATTTGTTCTGACTCACTCCGGCCATGGCTGGAGTAGCTACATCACAGAAACTGGCCAGTGCCACCAGGGATCCATCTGCACACAGAGGCTACCTCTGCACCATGACCTCTGCAGGCTGCATCATTCTACACCCATCCTGGCAGACTGCAACACTGGGTGGACCCCAGGCAGCCAAGGAGACGACCCGACCCATGAATAACTGCAAACCACTCAGCTAGGAGAAGTCCTTCCATAGCCTTCAGGCCTCAGACACCCTCACAGACACCGCTAGCCCCAGACCCACCACCAGAAGGAAAAGGAGCTAAGGCTTACTCCACACCCTCTGGGGACTCCCTTTCTTTTGTCTAGGATGGAGAGCTGATGCGGCAAAAGCAGATGAAACTCCGAGCTGTATCTATGCTGCTGCTGATGCCTGCCAATGGAGTAAGAGGGATTGAATAGAGGATGCTGTGTGGGGATCCAGACAGATGTTTTTATGGGCTTTGTGACTGGCAGGTGAGTCTACAGGTTTTGGTAGTGCCAAAGAGGTGAGTGTTGCCTTACACTTGTTAAGAAGCAGAGATGTTCACGAGCTCCTTTCCTCTGGAAGTAGAGGAGTAGTAGAAGTCATGTTTTAACTGCTAGTGGATGAGTGCCGGCTAAGGGAGGCATTAAGAGTATTAAGATGATTGCTCTTATGACTTTGACAAGGAATTCTGTCAAACTTTCTTCCCAAAGACAGCAGCTCTCTATAGTTGCTGTGATCCTTAAACCAGAGTTAATAATCTCTGTGAAACAGTTCTTAATTGCCAGAGCCTAGTGAACCACCAGCTGCTTCTGTAGGTCTCTTCCTATTTCATAACCTATCAGTGACTTACTTTTCCCTCACTATTTAGACAACAGATTTTTGAAATTTCCCTAAAATATCATAGAGGAAATCTAGATCTCAAAAATGCAACCAAACTTTAAACACATGAGTATTTTAATCTTATATTATCTTATCCAAAAATAACATTTGTTTTTGGAGTTTGTCCAGGTAATAAACAATTGTAGAAAGAGCAAAAATACAAAGAGAGAAATTTGAAACTGAATTCAATGCTTAATTTGACATATGTAACCTGGTGTACTCTGGGGTCTAACCCAGACTGATCTTTTCCTTATTGTCAGTAAATCTTTGCTGAAGCCTCCCGTGCAGATGGACCTGTGAATGCACACACAGCACAGGCTCCTGTTGCCTTTCCACACACAGGAGTTTTTGTTCTTCACCTAGGAAGATGGATTTTGATAACAGCTCACTAAAGACAGTCAACCCAGTGCTGAGAGCTACGCATCTCGCTGGAAATGGCTCTGAACTAACGCAATGTAACCATGTACTGACCGAAACAAATCCAGAGTTAGTCTCCCATTCATGGGCCACTAAAGTCAAATAAACAAGTTAAACTTTGGAGTGCCTCAAAGTATTGACATAAAAGCTGGGCTCATTCTGAGTTCTAGCTCTGATCCCTAGGAGGACACCATATGTTTTGAGGTGACTCAGAAGATTTTTGTTTTGATGGTTTTTTTTATTTTTGTTGTTTTATCTTTTAAACTTTCATAAATTCTTATTTTAGAGAGTGGTGGATGAGTGCTATCTATCTGAGGTACAGAAATTTGGTCAGTTTAATCATAGAGCTTTCTACTTAAGGAAGTTGTCCGTAAACAAGAAAAAGAAGCATGGTTCTATATTCTTCAACTGCAAACGCTTTCTTTCCTCCCCGTCTCCTTCACTCTCTGAAGTTCCAGACAGGGAATTGCCCTTAGCAGCAGCTCAAAGCCTGAGGTCAAAGAAAAGACAAAACCTAACAAAGAAATTGATCCTGGGGCACCTATGGAATGCTATAATCAGACCCATATTCTAGACACCAGCGTCCTCAGCAAATCGCCTCTGAAATGTAAAAATTTAATTTGTCAACATGTTTACATCATATCTTCCATCAATGTCGAGGCGGTGGCACGGTGCAGGGACACGGGGCCAGAGACGCCAGGCACGCTGAAATGAGCCGACGTGGACTGATTAGAGTTCACGCTGGGCGGAATTGTCTGGGACAGCTCTGCACTCAGATTATTAACTCTGATACCAGATACTCTATCTCTTCACTGGGATTAGCATGAAAATTTTGATATGGATCGATAAGCAATCTCTCCTTTATAAAGAATCTCTGCAAGCTTCATTAATCTGTGTGTATGTTTATGTCAAGGAATTAAGACATCTTGATTACTGCTGCTTCTCCCCTTTTTAGTTCTTTGCGAGGAAAATCTCATATAAATTTATTAAATAAAAGGCTGGGCTGCTTACCTCAGAGAAAATTGCCTCTTTTCTTCTCCAGCCTCTTGGACGCAACTGCTTGTCCCCAGCGGGGGATGTAGGAGGGAAAGGGGCTACTTTTTTGCTAACCCACAGGAAAACAAGGATAGTTTGAAAGCTGTGTTGAAAATACAATTTTAACCCTGTCTGGTCAAAGGTCAACTTTGCCATAAGTGCACCCTCGGGTGACAATCATTACAGATTCTCACCATCTTGAATATTATGTTATCATGATGAATTCAGTCATTTTAATTGGGGGTTCTGGTTTTGTTATGTAAATTTATATGTATATTTATGTGACATAGGCATAGATCGGCACTGTCTTCCATACATTTAAAAGCTGACTAGTATCAATGTCCATGGAGGGTGCTGTCATTACCCATTGGAACCTGAATTGAGAAGGTGCTGTGGAGGAAGGACCACACGCCATGGATGATGGGTCAGCTCTCAAGGGAGTTCTGAATCTCTGGAGTTCTAATTCGTCATCTGAAAAATGTATGGACTTCCACACACCTTGCTGATGGCTGAGAAGAATATTAAGAATCTGTTCTGTTATTCCTTTAAGGAGGATGAGGTACAGAGTCTGAAAGAGTGATGAAAACACCCCAAGTCTGCACATACTGGACAAAAGCACGGGTCACTGCCAGAGGGATTCCACACTATAATTCCAACAGCTGCTAGTGAAGGGATGGTCCAGTTTGGAAATCTCCGTGGGCAAACAGTGTTGTTTGAATGATCTTAGCAAAAACTACGCTATATTTTAGTCTTGGGAAAAATATTGATAAACGTAATTTTGCTGTTATTTTTCTACTGAGAGGCTGTAATGTACCTGCTTTGATCATAAAGAAGGTCGACTAAATCTAAGTATATATGAAAATTTCATAAAGAATAAAATGATACTTTGTAGGATAGTTAAAGAAATAAAAGGCTGAGGGTCTAGATCAGTAGGCAGAGTGCCTGCATACTTGCTTGGCATCCCGGGTTCCATCCCCAGTACCACATAAAATTAGGTGTGGAAATGTACATCTGGAGTCCCAGTACCTGGAAGGTGGCAGCAAGGGGATTAAAAGTTTAAAGATGTCCTTTGTACATAGTGAGCTCAAGGCTAACTTCAGCTACCCTAGGTCCTGTCTCACTTCCCCCTCCCAAACAAAAAAGAAATAATGTATTTATAAAGATGAAAAATATACCCCACTACCACCTTCTCTGTTACAGGCAGAAGAAGGCTGGATGTCCTTTTGTTTAACAGCCTCCTGTTATTACCACTCAAAGCATCTGCCATCTTAACCCCTAAAGAACTGCATGCCATGACACCTACAACTAACTCCAGCCATCTCCGAGTTCATTTGAAACCAGCATATAAGACAGTACCAAAGGTGAAAAAATACAGACAGTTCTAGAATTCACTGCTGTGAAGGGGATAGAGATAAAGCTGAGAATGAGCCTCAAGTTCAAAGTAGCCAAAGACCTCTCACTTGGATTCTAAAGACAAAGAAGTATTTTCTGTGGTGTTGAGAGAGTTTGGCTTTCAGATCCCCTTCAAGCTGGTCAGCCAGGGAAACTTGCTGCGTGCACTAACCTACAGTTACAGGGCACCCACACTGGGTACCACTAAGTCCAGGACAAATGTTTTCTATAGTCTTTCATTAAGCAGCCTGCTTGAGACCAATTGATAATGACCCCATATACACTACCTGCTTTTCAACAGCAGAAATGTTGGCTAGTTTCATGGGCTTGTACTGCTTCTGGGATGCTTCTTAAAACAAGATGATGGCGTGGAGGCACTGCCCACATTAGGGCAGGCTGCAGTAAAAGTCATTCATTCATTTATTCATCCATCAGTAGCTGGTGGTAGGTTTCTTATGAAGGCTTTAGCTCTTCTCCATGTCTCCCATAGTGACCTGCTCTGGATTTGAGTATGGCCAGGACATAGCAAATAACACAAGATATCTAGGTATTTAATTTAAAAAAAGAATCGGCCAGAAGTAACTTGGACCAGCGGGACCAGGGCACTAAAGAACTCCACCCAACCAGTGCCACAGGTTTCTTCTGGTCTGGACTGGTGCCCTGAAAAGAACTTGGGTGTGATCCCTGCAGTCAGTCCCACAACACTGAGAAAAAGCTCCACTCCAAGGCGCTCTAACACTCCCAAGTCTACAGGATCCCAAGAGCTTGGTCACACCAGGATCTCAGGGTCCCCAGAGGCAACTTGACTACTAGGAACTCTGACACACCCAGGATCTCAGGATCACACGATCCCAGAATCACAGGATCACAAAGACAGCTGAATTCTGAGAAGTTCTGACCCAATCAGGATTATAAGAAGGACAGACTCCAATCAGATATAGGGAGGGCAGGTAGCATTAGAGATAATCAGATGGTGGGAGGCAAGCATAAGAACCTAAGCAGCAGAAACTAAGGTTACTTGGCATCATCAAAACCTAATCGTCCCACCATAGCAAGTCCTGGATACACCATCATACTGGAAAAGCAAGATTCAGATCTAAAGTCACTTTTCCTGTTGATGATAGAGGACTTTAAGGACATAAATAACTCCCTCAAAAAAAAAATACAGGAGAATACAGGTAAATAGTTAGAACCCCTTAAAGACAAAAACACAAAAATCCCTTAAAGAATTACAAGAAAACACAATCAAACAGGCAAAGGAAATGAAAAAAAAACTATCTAGGATCTAAAAATGGAACTAGAAACAATAAAAAAAAAAATCACAAAGGGAGACAACCCTGGATTTAGAAAACATAGAGAAGAGAGCAGGAGTCATAAATGCAAACATCACCAACAGAACACAACAGAAGAGAGAATCTCAGGTGCAGAAGACATTGACACAACAGTCAAAGAAAATGCAAAAAGCAAAAAGCTCCTAACCCAAGACATCTAGGAAATCCAGGACAGAATGAGAAGACCAAACCTAAGGATAATAGGTATAGAAGAGAGCAAACATTCTCAAATCAAAGGGCCAGTAAATATCTTTAACAAAATTATAGAAGAAAACTTCCCTAACCAAAAGAAAGAGATGCCCATGAACATACAAGAAGCCTAAAGAACTCTACAATAGACTGGACCAGAAAAGAAATTCCTCCCATCACATAATAATCAAAACATCAAATAGACTAAACAAAGAAAGAATATTAAAAGCAGTAAAGGAAAAAAGGTCAAGTAACATATAAAGGCAGATCTATCAGAATTATATCAGACTTCTCACCAGAGACTATGAAAGCTAGAAAATCCTGGGCAGATGTCATACAGACCCCAAGAAAAAAAATGCCAGCCTAGGCTACTATACCCAGAAAAACTTTCAATTACCATAGACAGAGAAACCAAGATATTCCATGACAAAACTAAATTTACACAATATCTTTCCATAAATCCAGCCCTACACAGGATAATAGATGGAAAACATCAACACAAAGAGGAAAACGATACCCTAGAAAAAGCAAGAAAGTAATCTTTCAACAAACCCAAAAGAAAATAGCCACACAAACATAATTCCACCTCTAACAACTAAAATAACAGGACGTAACAATCACTTTTCCTTAATATCTCTTAACATCAATGGGTTCAATTCCCCCACCTCCCCAAAAACATGGACTAACAGACTGGATATGTAAACAGGACCCAGTATTTTGCTACATACAAGAAATCTACCTCAGTGATGAAGAAAAGACACTACCTCAGAAGGCTGGAAAATAATTTTCCAAGCAAATGGTCCCAAGAAACAACCTGGAGTAGCCATTCTAATATCGAATAAAATAAACTTTCAACCAAAAGTTATCAAAAAAGATAAGGAAGGACACTTCATACTGGTCAAAGGAAAAATCTACCAAGATGAACTCTCAATTCTGAACACCTAAGCCCCAAATGCAAGGGCACCCACACCCATAAAACACACTTAGCTAAAGCTCAAAGCACACATCACACCCCACACAATAATAGTGGGAGACTTCAACATCCTATTCTCAGTAATGGACAGATTATGGAAACAGAAACTAAACAGAGACATAGTGAAACTAACAGAAGTTATGAATCAAATGGATCTAACAGATATTTATAGAACATTTCAACCTAAAGCAAAAGAATATACCGTCTTCTCAGCACCTCACGGTACCTTCTCCAAAACTGACCATATAATTGGTCACAAAACAGGCCTCAACAGATACAGGATAATTGAAATAATCCCATGAACCCTATCAGATCACCGTGGACCAAGACTAGTCTTAAATACCAACAAAAACAATGGAAAGCCCACATATACATGGAAGCTGAACACTCTATTCAATGATAACATGGTCAAGGAAAAAATAAAGAAAGCTTTTTTAGAATTTAATGAAAATGAAGACACATCATACCAAAACTTATTGGACACAATGAAAGCAGTGGTAGGAGGAAAACTCATAGCTCTGAGTGCCTCCAAAAAGAAACTGAAGAGAGCTTACACTAGCTGCTCAACAGCACAGTTGAAAGCTCTAGAACAAAAAGAAGCAAATACATCCAAGAGGAGTAGAGGGCAGGAAATAATCATACCAAATAGAAACAAAAAGAACTATATAAAGAATCAGCCAAACCAGGAAATGGTTCTTTGAGAAAATCACCAAGATAGATAAACCCTTAGCCAGACTAACCAGAGGGCACAGAGGCAGTAACCAAATTAATAAAATCAAAAATGAAAAGGGAGCCATAACAATGAAGTATATCTTTATTTTATAGAAAATAACTATTCTGTTTGTTGAATATCAACAGCTGAAAATATTAAAATCATGTTCTACAAACAAACAAAAATCTCTGGCATCAAATGGCATTATCTGCTTTCTACATTGTTAAGCATCTTGATGAAAAGTAATAGATTTCACTCAGGCTATTGAAACAGAGAGATCTCTGGACAGCTTTGGGAACAAGCTGATGTTCAGGGCATAGACATCCAGTGATAATTTCTTGAGAGCATAGCACAGAACTGTCCCCCATGGAAAGCATCATGATTTCAGAGATACTGAGAGTGCTCAGTGGTTCAGGGGCACTGGCTGCTCTTCCACAGGACTAAGGTTCCATTCCCAGGCCCCAAGTGGTAGCGCACAGCCAACTGTAGTCTCAGTTCCAGGGAATCCAGTACTATCCCCAGACAGACATCAGGGGTGTGTGTGTGTGTGTGTGTGTGTGTGTGTGTGTGTGTGTGTGTGGTGTACTACAAAGATATACATACGGGGAAAACATTAATACCCATAAAATAATTTTTTCTTTCAAAAATTTCCTCAAAATTATTTCTATATAATATATTTTAATCATGCTCTTTCCTCTCCGCCAACCCCTAAATAAAGCATGGTGGCCGCCTGAGCACTCACCCCTCCAGTGCTCTTCTCTAGACTTGTTTATGATGGAAAAGCAGACATTTCATCTGGTTTCAACAATGAACCCCTTTCTGCCTGTTTTGGCTTTCATTATCAGGAGCACGTACAGAGACTTACACTTTTACACAGTAGGCACACACTGACAAGCAGGTTTCCTCCTGAGAGCCCTGGCTGTGCTGTGAGCCCCCAGTGACCCAGAAAAAAAGCTGCCCTGTCCTGCCCACACCCCAAAAAGTTTAGTTCCCAAAGACCATGGTATGACTACTACAGCTGGGTGGCTTTCTCCTAGGTTTACACCTCAAAGAAATATCCGATTGCTCTGTGTGGTTTGATTTCATGTTTCCTCACACTTGATGGGATGCTCAGGTGAAAGACTTTGTGTTTCCTCACGCCTGATGGGATGCTCAGGTGAAGGACCTGTCCTCACACTGCATAGTGAGCTTAAGCCACAGAGGTCTCTAGGGGAGAATGTCCCATGAACTTAATGGGTGGCAGTGGCTCTGCTGTAATGACAGGATCTCTGTTGCTTACCAGAACTCAATGCCACCACTGTGGGATTGACACACAAGGTGTCAATTCCTACCTTTACAATCCCAAATGTGAGCATGGTCCATATATGTCACAGTCACCTTGGTTCACTTCATTTGACAAGCTGTAAAATGAGGTAATATCCGCTACAGTCCCTCATGAGTCTACCCATAATTCCTTGAGCCACAGAATTCACCAGTGGCCTGGGAAGTAGCCAGTAGCTCCTGGGGGTGGGGGTCAGGGGTTACAGCATCTTTCTGGCTTTGGATGTATGCAGGTTACTATGGGGCAAATGTCTGGTGTCAGCCCTGCAGTTGGACACAGGAGGTAAGGAGAGTTTTAGCATTGCATACAACGTGCAGTTGCTAAGTAGAAAGAGTTTATCTACATAAAAATTATGATTGATTAATCTACTTGAAAGTAAGGAAGGTTTAGACACATCCAAACAGATGATGCAAGAGAGAGAAGGTTGGAGAGACTTATTCTCTGAAAGTAGAGGGACAGGGGACCTTATTGACAAGAGGTGCTGAGGGCGGGGCCCACAGGCAGATGTGCATGTGGAATGGGGAGGTTGAGGGTAAAGAACTATGAAGATGTCACTGAAGCCTCATGACGAACACTAGCATTCCTGTCTGGATATGAAAGAGAAGCTGTGCTTGGCTTGATCTTTGACTGAAAAGATTTCATGTATTAAAGAAGAAGTTGGTGGTTACAGGCAAATTCATGGTTATGTCAGAGAGAGGAACAGTGTGGGTGACTTTAGGTGACAATATCTACTCCACATTTCCTAAAGATGGAGAATGCTTAGTAGGTTTGTGTGTGTGTGTGTGTGTGTGTGTGTGTGTGTGTTTAATTTTTTGTTTTGTTTTTTATGAATGTGTTGGAAAAGCAAGACATACATCTTTGTGATAAAAAGATAGGTGTGTTTTTTAAAATACTTGTTTTGTTTTTTATCACAAAGATATATATGTTGGAAAAGCAAAACTATATTACTGTGTGTGTGTGTGTGTGTGTGTGTGTGTGTGTGTGTGTGTGTGTATTAAGCCCTTACATGGTACCTATATGAAGAATTATTGTGTTGTTTCTTATCACTTAAAATTGAAATATACAGTAAGAAAAGAGATATGAAATTAAATGTAAAGTGTGATACATGTTCCAGACATTATAATTAGTAGGTGGATATGGAAAAATGAAAGTAAAAGATTGTCTTTTTTTTTTTTGGCCTCTGGGCTTATGATTCAGAATCTTAAGATAGCTAACTCCCCCCACACAAAAGATAGAAACAGGGACATTTTCATGTCAGGCAGGGAGCATGCAGACTCAGAGAGGCTGCAGGAAAGATCTTGTTGGTATTCATGATGTTTAAAAGCAAATGATACATCGCTAAGCACAGCCTGCCAAGCCTCAGCTCACGTTTTGAGAGCTCTTGCTTTGTAATTTATCACAAGTGACTCATGAAAGTGCATTACCAAATCAGAAAGATGCGGACATTTGATTTAGGCTTTTCCTGGCGAGCAGCAATTTGTAGCTAAGGATCACAAAAGGCGAGAGTCAGCGTCATGCTAGCCCAACTTCCCTGGGAATGTCAGCGGGAGCCTGAGAATTTTGACAATAAACTTAACACCTCCAAAGCTTTCAAATCACTCAGCTGTTTAAAACCAGGCTTTCAAATTATGAAATTGGAATCATAATGTTGTATTTGCCAGTGAGTGAAGGATCTCTCTCTCTCTCTCTCTCTCTCTCTCTCTCTCTCTTGCAAGCTGTTTAATCTGGTTTGAAAAGAAAGGAACTATTATATTCATTGCAATTTTATAGCATTTTTTTCTTTTGCTTGGCTTCTCAAATTATTAGTTTAACACAAGAAAACATTAAAACATGAGAGTGATTCTAATTCCCCAAGCCATGGTCTCATGGGGATGATAAGACAAGGTAATCTTATTACTGAGCTGTCTGTTCATATTCAAAGTCTACACAGCCACATGCTTTCCTGACTACGTAGACATGAGGACTAGAGGAGCTGCATCATGCTGTAAGGATGATGCTATCGGTTTCTATGCACTCTTTACATTTGCAGATATTTTGAGATAAAATATCTCACTTGAACCCAGAGCTCACCTACTCAGATCCTTGAGCTAGCTAGCTTGCTTGGCCTGGGGGACTCTCCTGGATAGTTATGTACTGGGGTCGCAGGTGTGTGCAGCCATATCCAGCTCACATTTACATGATTTCTAGGGGTCAATCTCAGGTCCGTGTGCTGTGGAAAACGCCCTTTGACCCACAGAGTCTCTTCTGCAGGCCTTAGTTCCCACAGGATAACACCGTGAAGCACCACGTGGTTCCGTGCACACAGGGGTTGAGTTTGGATAGGAGGACACAGGATTTCTGTATACGCTTAAAAGCTAAGTGTAAGCACAAAACAGGTTGTTGTAACTATGAGGGGTTTCATGGAAGGACCGTAAGAGTTTAGATCAACACTTGGTGCCAAGAGGACAAAGCTCTTCGTACAGTACATATCCTCAGCTGCGCTGATCTTCTCGGGGCTGTGGTGTGTGGTGATTTGGATTGGCACCACAGCAGAAGATGGCCTTATTTGTCGGACTCTGAAGGACAGGTCTCCACCATCATGGTCAGTGAGGGCTAAAGCCAACACCAGCCATTAATCTGCTCTGCATGGGCCTGAGCTATTGACCTAAATTTTAACTAAAGTCACACTTTCTATCTTTGAAAATAATAAAAAAAATCCAAGGAGGGAAGATTGGGTTATAATAAAATAACTTGAAGTTCAAATATATATGTGAGACCAAATGGCTATAAGCAATAACAAAATGAGCCTCTCTAACACACCCCTGCTCATCTCCTGTAATTCTAACAGGAATTTTTTTTAAGACCAGAAGGTACAGTGCTGAGAGACGTAGAAACACAGCTTTCATAACAGAAAATATCCTAGTTTTGGCTATTCTGCAATTCAATATTACACTTATAGAGATGAAGCCAAACACGAGTGCCTGAGAGAATTCTCTCTCCATGCATACCCCTAGTAACAGTGGGCTCCGTGTGTACTGCTTTTTTTTATTGAAGAGCCACATCACAGTGAAATACTTCTGAAGTCATTTTAAGCAACAATTAAGGATTCAAACCTGATTTAGAATTCAATCCCATGTAGTGTTCTCGATGCAAATGACGCAAATGGGGTGAGAATCCGATGCACAGATAGCGTCCACCGCGGGCTAGACAGCAATGGAAACCATAAACGGCTGCACACTGGCTTTTTCTCTGCCTGCAAGCAGCCAAGTTTCTCCTGACACTGAGATCCCTCCTGTTTACAGACTGTTGTTCAAAAATCTCCAATATGTGCACAGCAAAGTCAAGGAAACACTCTGAATGTCTTAACATTTTCCTGAAATAAAAGGGATTGCAACTTTCCTGTAAAGAAATGCATGCCTCTCATTCATTATTTATGTGAGTTTGTGGAGAAGTTGCCAGATCATTTTCTGAAGAAATTTTACCACCCCTGGAACGATCGAAAGTTTAATCCTGTTTGTCAGTTTATAAATATGTACTGTTATAAGCATACACATATTCTTCCTCAGAGCCGCGCACCTCGGTTGCATGAATTTTTCAGTTTATAAAATACTCTTCAATAGTAAACTCCTCTTAATTTACTACTGCTGCAGCACAGTATTCCGTATTAAAATAAGTTTTTAAAAGGCATATTTAGCCTTAAGAGATGGCTCATCAGGTGCAGGCTTTGGCTGCACAAGCCTGGAAACTTAAATTCAACTTCTGGATCCCCATAAAGGTGAAAAGATATAACCAAGTCTAGTAATGGTCCAACGACCTGCTCTTATGCTCCACCGAATGTACACATACATGTTCAACCACGTGCACACTCTCAGCAATAGGACAGAGGGAAAATGGACAGTCCTTGTGCTGATCACTGGAGACTATGGGCGGTTATGTCTCTCATGTCACAGGGCTCCTCTCGAAATGACTGAGAGCACTCTCCTTGTCTGGTATCATGGTTACCTGCCTTTCCGTGTAGGAACCAAAGCGTCTTTGCATCATGGGAATCTCCCTCCTCTGTCTCTTTTTTTCCAGTGATAGGATATTCAAAGTCAAGTTAGTGACTCAGCCTTAATGCTGGGTGTTTTGTGAGTAGCCACCTTCCTCTCTGTTCATTCCACCACCACAACCCCCCTCATTCTCTTATTCTCTTCCTTCCTCTCTCTTCCTTTCTTTCTCTCTCTTGTTCTTTCTTTCCCTCTGTCTCTCTCTCCTTTCATTCTTTCTTACACCCTTTTATACTCCTATATATTTTGTATTTATGCATGTTACCTAAAACTTTTTAGCCAATGAGAGACCAGAACAGAAACAAAAATAGACATGAGCGACCAACACTGTTCTCTGTAAATGAGTCTTCATGGGACATTTTGGGAGAGACATTTGCAGCCTTGAAAACGTAAGTCTGGAGTGTGACACTGGGAGATGACCTGACATCCTAATCAGAAGTCTCAACAGCAACACAAAGGCAATACACAGAAGGTATATTTGTTACTGTTCTACTGCTGGGGCAAGACACCATGACACAAACTTATAGAGGAAAACATTTAGTCAAGGGCTTGCTTACAGCTTCAGAGGGTGAGTTTGTCATGCATGGCACAGAACATGGCAGCAGAGGGGAGGTACAGCACCGAGGCAGTGGTTGACACAACCATGAAGCAGAGAGAGAAGAGAGGATAAAGACAGAGCAAGCTAAGAATAACCTGGGACTTTTAAACCTCGGAGCCCACACAACTCCTCCAACAAACCACAGTTCCCATCCTTCCTAAACAGTTCCACTAACTTCAGATAAAGAATTAAAATTTATTAGCCTATGGGGCATTCTCATACAAACTACCACAGGCTGGGCCTGAGGTCTGGAAAAAATTCTCCACAGAGTACATTCAACATGTCTGCATCCAAGTTATCCACTCTCCTGGGGGCTTTTTGGTAGAGTATCAGTCGAATTCTACAGTCCTCTGCTCTGCATAGAAGTAGGGAAGTCCCCAGCAGTGATCTCCCCTGCCCTTAGAAACTCCACAGAAATCAAAGAAACCACAGAACTCAGGATTGAGTCTACCTTATAAAAGGTTAATGTAATCATATAATCAGTTGGAGGTGGTGGTACCACAATGGGTGGTGATCATTGTACAGATGACATTGCAGGTGGGTAGGGGTACCCACTACCCCATACCAAGAGGTCCCAAGAGGAGTGTGTGTCACCAGTCCAAAGCACTGGGAGTTTTAGGGGAAGTGTATTGAAGAAGATTTTAGGGTTTTTTCTTTTGTTACGTCATCTCTGTATGAATTTTAAAACGCTCTTCCATACCTCTGTTGAGTGATTTTTTTTTCTTTCTCACTAAATTAACATGGCTCAAATGACATATTCATTCCTGTGGAACTCTCAGACATGGGATTTCTTATTATACACAGTCCAACCAATGTGACCTTTTATGAACATATAGAGCAAAGTTACCAGCATAGTAAGAGTGTGTGCACAGATTACATTACTAAGTCATAAGTGAGAAAGAAGGCCCTGGAGTTCTTGGCTGGATTGTGGTTGTGGTGACGACACACCATGATCCAGCCAGATTGCAGATGACTGACTCCGTCTTCTGAAGACGAAGTCTCATGTGGAGACTGGGCTACCAGCCTTGGGAGAGCTCCAGGGTTTTAACAGCAAGCAACAGTTGTATCTGCAGAAGTTGCAGCCCCACATCAAAGAGAAAACTGGGGTGCATCCTCCCATTACCGTGGAGCTAATCTGATATACAACATGGTGAGTGGGTCTGACAATGCCTCTGCAGGAATATTGAAAAACAATTTTGCCAGGACCCAAGCTTGACAGAATTGCAACCTCTGTTTTGGCTTCCAACCAAACTATTTAGACACTTATCAAAACCTTTCTGCTGACCTGAATTTAAAATGGGATTAATTTTTTATACCAATAGATTTTTTTCCTACCCCACCATACCACAAGGACACGGGCTCTACTATGTTCATAGCAGCCTTATTTGTAATAGCCAAAAGCTAGAAACAACCCAGATGCTCCTCCATTGAAGAATGGATACAGAAAATGTGGTTCATTTACACGATGGAGTGCTATTCAGATAATAAAAGTGGAGTCATCATGAATTTTGTAGGCAAATAGATAGAACTGGAAAATATCATACTGAATGAGGTAACTCAGACCCAAAAGGACATGCATGGTATGTACTCACTGTTAAGTGGATTTTAGCCAAAAGTACAAGATATCTAGGACCATAAGAAGTGTAACAAGCAGAAAGACCCAAGTGAGGATGCTTCCATCCCACTTAGAAGGGGGGAGAAAATAAGCACTGGAGGCAGAGGGAGGGAGGGACCTGGGTGGGCGAGGGGAGGGGTGGGGGGGAAGGGGAACAGGATCAGGTATGGGGCCAGGAGAATGGATAAAAATAAACAGGTGTAGGGATCCCCTAGAAAATACCAGAGACCCAGGAGGTGAGAGACTCTAAGGACTCAATGGGGGCAACCTTAGCCAAAATGCCAAACATTGGAGAGGAAATTCAAAGAGCCCACCTCCCATAGGTAGACAGGGCCTCAAGTGTAGGGACTGAGTTACTAACTCACAGTCAAAACTTCTGATCCAGAATTGTTCCTGTCTAAAAGAACTGTAGGGACAAAAATGGAGAAAAAACTAAAGGCAAGGCGGGCCAATGACCAGCCCAATTTGGTATCCATCATAAGAGGGGTACACTGAAACCACACTGATGGTATGATGTGGTTACAGACAGGAGCCTGGCCTGGCTGTACTCTGAGAGGCCCAACCAGCAGATACTTACTCCTAACTAATGGACTGAAGTCGGGGACCCCTATGGTTGAATTAGGGGAATGACTGAAGAAGCTGAAGGGGAGGGTGATCCCCATTAGAAGACTAGCAATCTTAACTAACCTGAACCCCAGGGAGCTGTCAGAGACTGAGCCACCCACCAGGAGCATACACAGGCACATTCAAGGCACCTGACACATCTGTAGCCTGGTCTGGCTTCAGTAGGAGAAGATTTACTTAATTCTCAAGAGACTTGAGGCCCCAGGGAAGGAGCAGGCCTGGTGGGGGTAGGGAGCACCCTCTCAAAGGCTAGGGGGAGGAGGACTGGGATGAGGAACTGTGGGAGGGGGACCAGCAGGAGAGAACAATGACTGGAATGTAAATAAATAAAATAATTTTAAAAATTGGATGTTTGATACATTTTTATTATGACACTACTAAAATGGAGCTATATATTAATGTCAGGTCAATCACATATTTGCACTCTCTGCAAATGTGTGGCTATAACTTTGTGGAAGGAATAGTGTTCCCCATATTGTGAAAACTTAGTTGGAAACCTGGAACATCTAAATAAATAATCCACTATACAAACAGACAGGCAGCCAGACAGCCAGACATCAGCTTAGAGGGTGGGTGAGTAGCACCAGGCAGACAGGCTGATGGGCGATGGCATCCTATATCCTTATTATAGGCAGTGGCTCAGCAAACCAACTTTTGAAAGAGAGAACCTGCAGGCAGCATGGGGAATCCTCAACCAGTACATCACATGAATGAATTGCAACCAGTACATCACATGAATGAATTACAACCAGTACATCACATGAATGAATTGCAACCAGACGGCAGTCAGAGCCAGGGTTGTCATGTTGAAGTTTGCGTTCAGTGAGACTACTGGATGCTTGTATCTACATGCTTCATACTGAGAGATCAGAGGACTGCGAGGCTGGAGGGTGACGGTCACCTCGTCTAGCACAGTAAGCCTAGAAATGTGGGGGGAAATACTTTGTCAGCCTTTGCTTATAATTAATATGGAAAACACGAAACCTCTTCCTTAGAAAAGTGACATAACATTTTCAAAGTCAGTTGTATTATTCAACCTGAGTTTTATATTTTATACTGGTTATATTTTATTTGGGTATATATATATATATACACACATATATAATGTATATATGTGTGTGTGTGTGTGTATATATATGTATGTATGTATATATATATATATATATATATATATATATATATATATATATATATATATATATTTGTGAGCCTGACCTTACATGGCTGAGTCATCTCGTTAGCCAGAACTTTATATTTTAAAAATGGAGTGAAATCTTACTCAATTTCTTTAACATGTGTAAATATTTATTAAGCTGTTCCCACATGCTAAAGGAATAGAGTGAAGTATACTGCCTCACCACCCATGCAGATGTGTTACTGATATTTCTGTTCATCTCCATTTTCAAAGCCCATAAAAGTTCAGTCATGTCTAAAGATGATGCTGAGGAAATGGCTAGCAAGGCACACATATCAGAGAGCACAGTGGGGACACACTTATAATCCCACCACTAGAGAGACAAAGCAGAAGTTCAAGGTCATCCCTGGCTATATACCAAGTCCAATACCAGCTTGGGCTAAAAAGGAGACTCTCTCTCTCTCTCTCTCTCTCTCTCTCTCTATATATATATATATATATATATATATATATATATATATATATATATATATATATACATACACACACACATACATATATAATGTGTGTATGTGTATGTATGTGTATGTGTATGTATGTATGTGTGTGTGTGTGTGAAATACAGATACAGATATAGGCATAGACAGACAAATATAGAAGATGTCAATATAGTTATAAATATAGACGAGAGAGAGAGATCATATTGATATAAATGAGGAAGGGAGGGAGGGAGGGAGGGGGTAGGAAGGAAGGAAGGAAGGAAGGAAGGAAGGAAGGAAGGAAGGAAGGAAGGAAGGAAGGAAGGAAGGAAGAAACCCTACAGGGAGCACCAACACTGAACTCCCCAAGCCATGACACAGCAATCAAAAAGAAGGAACCGTGGATACACAGGACAACTTTTCTGGATCTCATGGCCAATACTACTAGAGAGAAGCCTGTCTTGTTTTGTGTTGTTTTGTTCATACAGTGCCCACAAGTTCTAGGACTGTAGAGATAAGAATGGTTCACTAGAGGCCAGGGCTCAGTGACCTGGTGGGGACAGTGGTGGGTGATGGAGTAGTTGCTTCACATTAGAGGTGGGTGTTCCAAACCTACAGAAGCAACTAGAAAACAATGGTCTTCTGCCTCATCCTTCTGGAACAGCTTCACAGGACATTTTCTTAACATTTCAGCTCTGAAGAATAAATAAAAGGAAAAAAATCAGTTTAAACTTTTCCTAATTGCTAAAGTCCAATCTAATTTCTCCATATGAAGAAGATTTAGTGTTCTTAGTTGCTTCTTAAGAAAGAAAGAAAGTAAATTGTAAGCTGAGAGGGACTTGGAAAAATGACAGAAATTAAATCAAGATGGTTTTTAAGATATGTATAACATTTATTTGACCAGCACTTGGTATCACTCTATTCCCAGCACCTGTCACAATTTATAAATAGAAAACTGTCTTTAGTTGAATTAATTAAATGGACAAGGGATATCCCCAGCATACGATGCCCACCAGGAGTGAATGATGTGACTGGGGACACAGATTGTTTCCATCCAAAGCTATTTCTGTGGGCAGCATTATAACACAGACTAGAAGCTGGTTACAGGTGCGCTAGAAGATTCTGTGACCCAGTCAAGAGCATCTTATCCTCAGAGCAAAGGGCTCACACCCATCCTTTCATCATTAACAACTTCTATCTTCTTGGTTGAACCGACAGGTGTGTACTTCTTGGTCATTGGAAGCCATGACCAGCTCAGCAGTGCCTACTGTGTCATCTGCTGTGGACAGAGCAAATTCTCACCCTGGTTGTCATGAAGCCGTTCTGTCTCAAGATACTGGAAGTGATATAGTCTGAGGAAGCTATTGTATGAAGTTCCAAAGGATCAGTCAGCCTTACTCAAAACCTACCTCCCAGCCCCTGGACCCGAATCTCCAAAGCTGAGTACATTCCAGAAGTAATATATTACAACCAGTCTTGCTTTGTTTGAGCTATAAATGGGTGCTCTTATGATTCTGGAGTAGAACAAATCAGAAGTCAGCCTACAATCAGACCTTAGCCTACACAGCTGGTGACCCCTGTAACCCCTGCTGTAGACCAGGCAGTCTCAATTTTGGGAAACCATAATGGGATAGATAGGGATACTACCTAAAAATAGAGTGTGGGCTCATTTGAACAGGAGTCACACACTGTGGTGGGGCTGTGCTGAGTTAAGGCGGGCTCCTACCCATAGACTGTAGTCTTCATCCCTTAGATACCGGATGAGCCAGGGGAAGGTGGGAAGGTGCAGGCAGAGGTGGGTGCTTCGCTTCTTCAAGTGCAGATGCTGCAGGTGGCCAGCAGAGCCATTAAGGAATCTTCCAAAGAACTTCAGAAGATCATCCCAGTCAGCAAGTTTTGTCCCCCAGGTGCCTAGGAGACTGTCCCAGACATGGCTTAACTTAGGGCTTCTGGACTCCAAAGCTTTGAGCTTAGACTCAAGACTTGACTCAAGGGTGTGGATCTCAGACTTCAGCCTATGGCTTCCCCTCCTTCCTTTCATGTCTTCCCCTTTCTTTTTCTCCCTTTCCTGTCCTCTTTTCTTTCTCTTTCTGTTCATCTTTCTCTGGCTCTTCCTCTTCACCCATTCTCTTCCTCTCCTCCTCTTCCTCTTCACCTCTTCCCCTCTTCTTCCTTCTTCCCTCTCCTCCTCTTCCTCTCCCTCTCCTCTCTCCTTCCCAGCTCTCTTCCTCTTTCTCCCTATCTCTTCCTTCCTCCTCCTTTCCTCCTTCTCTTCCTCCTCCTCTTCCTCCTACTTACCCTTTTATCCTCCTCCTGCTCACCCCTTCTCCTCCTTCTCACCTCCCTTTTCCTCCTCCTCTGCCTCACCCGTTTCCTCCTTCTTCTCCTCTTCCTCCTCTTCACCCTCTCTCCTCCTCTACCTTACTCTTCTTTCTTTTTCTTGCTCCCCTCCTCTCCCTGTTCCTGGATCTGACTTGTTTACTATGTCTTAATTCTCAGATGTGGGACTACTGTAGACACGGCCTCTCCTATGTGGCTTTAAGCTACACTCTGTATCTCCTGCTCCTACTTGAAGAAATGTCTCTTGCTATGCTCCTAATACTCAGAATTCTGCAAACTAGTAATCAGAATCTCTGGTCACTCACAATATCCTATATCCAACCTGTATAGCCAAGTTGGCAGCCATCTCCTGTTCTCACACACAGAGGTGTATGGCTTTGGTTCAGGAGATTTGGCATTCCTAAGGTCCACTCTTTGCCTTCCCTCAGACAGGAGAGGGTGACAGTTCTGCAGATCAACAGGTTTCTTGATCAGCCCACTATGTCCTCGCTTCTGTGCTTTGCCTTCAATCCTCTGGAGACCAACTATTTGTCCAACTTCTGGGCTCAGAACTTTTCTGCACTGGGGTAAACTATATAATGATTAAAACAGAACTTTTCCAGTTTCTCAAACCTATTAAACTAAACCCAGCCCCAGGATGAGCCGCATAGTCTCTATGCAGGCTGGAGGGGGCCTAATACATGTCGTAATCACATCACGCTTCTGTTGGTGCTTTTAAACACACACACACACACACACACACACACACACACACACACACACACATGATATATTTGTTATATACGAATGATATATATCATTCTTTGCTTCCTTACCTAGACTCTGCTCTGCTCTTCACTCGAATGTAGAAATGCTTACACTCCCTACTGGCTAGATCATCTCTGGTTAAGCACTAGCCAGCTCACCCAGGTGACCTGCACTGCACCCTCCTGAGACAAGCCTAAGGCCACAAGCCACCTCATCTGATAGTTGTCCTCTCCAACTGAGGTGTATTTGGGGCCATGGCAGAATTCTAATTTTGTCCCCCCGCTGGATGAGATGTCATGTAGGGCAGAGCCAGTCAGAGCATCTAAAATTAGAACTGAGGTATCATTTTGCGAAGTGAGACCCATTGGTGTAATTAAGGAAGTGGGTCACCATCCTGGCACTTCAGGGCTGACAGCAGGAGCCCAAAGTGTGAGATTTTCAGACATGAATTTAAAATAAACACAATGGAAGCACTAGGTGAAGTCTTCACTGGACTTTTTAGAATTCATTTTTTTGTTTATTATGTTTTTATTAAATTAACTGTTTTTGAGACAGGGTTTCCTGTAGCATAGGCTAGCCTTGAACTCACTACATATCCAAAGATGATTTTGGATGCTCGGTTTCTCCTGGTTCTATCTTTTGACTGCTGTGATTGCAGACATCCACCACCATACCTGGCCTTTGCAATGCTGGGAATTGAACTCAGGGTCTCAGACACACTAAGCAAAAGACTTGCCCAGCTGAGTTACATTCCCTGACCTGCCACTGGAATTCTTCTGTGAAGTGGGAACTGGTATTGGCTCTGTCCTAACTGTAGTGAGTCTGTCCTTGGCACCTCCCTCAGTGCACGGTGGCAAACTCAGCCGCTGTCCTTACCACCATCAGAACTCCTGCTGGTCCCTCACTCAGGGATGCTTATAGAGCAGGAAAAGGACTCTGTTCAAAGGATCTCTCTCTGGGAGAAGGAAGCCAGGCTGAGGCTGAGAGAATGGATAGGGAAACCCTGAAAACGATCTGATGTCACCTCTGCCCCTCCTTGCCTGACCTCAGTACTTCGTCCCACAGAATGCGGCTTGTTAGGGTCTGCTATCTCATCTGAGTCAGAACCAATGTGCATAAGTGTTGAAGACATTCTCACAGCCTGGAACTGCTCTCCACAGACCTCAACGCATGATTCTTACAGCGTGCGGCTGAGTCTCTTGTCTATTCCCCAATGAGGACACAGCTCACTTTAACATTCATGAGGACAATTTAAAAAGCTGGGGAGGCAGGCTTCTGGGTGATCTCAGAAAGTTCCCCACTGCTCCCTAAAACTTGCTGCATGCTCTCCGTGGCCAGGTTTCCTTCCCATCCCCCATGGAATACATCTATGATTCTGGTGTGTTGGAAACCCAGGAACCATTGGACACTGGAGAGTGCAAACAGGGGACCTCCTTCCAGTGTTCGGCACTGATGTACAGGTAAAACCTCTAAAATTTGAAATCAGAAGCACCCCATGGTGGTGTTTTATTCTGTACTTATTTTTTTGCAGTAACAATTTAAAAGTACTTTATGATAGATTTTTAAAAACTCCTCAATTATATATCACCCAATAGTCCTTAATTACAGACTATCACATAATTACATAATTATGGACTTTGAGAGATTCATATTATTTACTCCATAGTCCATAAAAGGGCTGTTCTGGACTGTCTTGCAATAGTATAATTAGGGATGTCGGA
Source organism: Mus minutoides (assembly GCA_902729485.2). Classification (NCBI taxonomy): domain Eukaryota; kingdom Metazoa; phylum Chordata; class Mammalia; order Rodentia; family Muridae; genus Mus; species Mus minutoides. Next base: position 2,288,671 of record LR749544.1, read on the forward strand.
AGCGCAGGCCGTTTCACCAATAGTTTGTGCCGACATAGACATAGCTTGCCTTGCCACCACGATTCCAGGAATGTTCTGGATCCCAAGTCATCACTATGCTGAGAAGGAGCTCTTAGACCCAGAACACAGGAGCCCTCCATCCACCATCTAGGCCTGTGTGATGCTCACAGAGTTGGATTCGGTCATGGAGAAGAGGCCAGGGAGGTCACCGTTCAACACTATGGACATGCTGTAAAGAATTATATTTTATTTAAAAGTTAGCACATTTGCAAGGAAACTTGCTTTATTATTTTTTTATTGGTGCATTGGTTGGAATATCATCACATATCAGTGTTTTGTGGTCAGAGCAGAACTAAACCAGACCAATCGCATACTGTCTGTATTCCTAAAGGTAAATCCTGAAGACCCTAATGCCCGTAGTCAGAAAATCTAGAAGGCTTGTGTGGTACACACTTGCTGAAGTTGAGAATTGAAGAGGCTAGTGTGTTATCTATTGAAAAGAGGAGATCGGCACGAAACCAGTACAAACTCATCTTACGCCATTTTGTCTCCTAGAGATTTTCTCAGGGGACAGGGTCTCCTGAGAAAGGGGGTACTTATTTTACTCAACATTCAAGTTTTTTAAGAGCTCAGTGGACTCCAGTTGGGCAGTAGTAGACTAGTTTGTGTCCTGAAATGAACACACATACCCTAACTCCCAGGCTTCCCTTCGTCATTGCTTTTTCTCTGTGGAGGTCTTGCTCCGTGTACTGTACCACATGCTCCCTTGCCCGGCTAGGAGAACCTTGAGGTGACAAGATTTCCATCTGCATAATCCCTAGACCTCACAGCACAGTGTCAGCCTGTGTCTATGCATGGACATTGCAGGGATGGTAGAGAGTAGTCAAGCCATAATTCTTGGACTGAAGAGAGGGTTCAGGGGATGTCTTAGTCTGTGTTCTATTGCTATGAAAAACTGCCACAACCATTGACAACTTTTATATAAAAAAGCAGTTTCTTGGGAATGTCTTACATTCAGAGGTTTAATCTGTTCTTGTCATGACAGGAAGCATGGTGGCATGCAGGCAGACATGATGCTGGACATGTCACTGAGAGTACAACCTCTGAGAAACATTTGAAACCCCCAAAGTCTACCTCTCACTGAAACAGTTTCAGCAATAAGGCCATACCTCTTAATAGTGCCCCTCACTGGTGTCCAAGCATTCAAATCTATGAGCCTATGGGGCCATTCGTATTGAAACCACCATAGTGGATAAGAGAACTTTATGCATGAGCAAGAGGACCCAAGTATGTATTTCTAGCACCCATGTTAAAGGCTAGTGTTGTAGGAAGGAGACCCTGGAGGACCCCAGGGTGCTTGCCAGCTGATCAAATCAACCTCTGAGCTCTGGGTTCACTGAGAGACTTTGTCTCAAAAGATAATGCGAGCCAAAACTGGGGAGTATACCCAAGGTCAATCTCTAGTCTCTGTATACTACATAGAGATGAGGTGCATACACATGAACACAGCACACACACACACACACACACACACACACACACACACACACACATGTACACACAAAAGAAACCCCAGTGATTTCTCTGTCATTTTGCTCTGACCTCAGACCTTCATCCAGGAAGGTATGCAGGTATGCATAGCTTCAGACCTTTCTCTTAAGGTCAATGAGAGTGTAACCATTTTAACCTAAGAAACACGGAGCTTCTTTCTGTCTTCTTCCTTACATCATGCCCAGTGTCTCAGGACAACCCCCTCCCAACACTGTCAGAGAGTATTTTGATGCTGGAATATCATGTGGAAGACAAAAGCAAAAATAAAATTGCATTTTGAATTTTGCCAGAGAACAATCTGCTGAAACAGTGCTAACCCTCATGCAAATCCAGTCCTTAACCATGGGGCTCGTCAGAACTTTTGATGTTTAAAGAGACACAATAAAAGCAGATTGCAGGATGTCCTTATTCTATAAAGTGAGGAATGGAAACACATTGAAAATGTCACTGGAGTAAATCATTGGGAGCTTCATGGCTCACAGGTGAGAGAGAAAATCTGCCTCAGATACAAGCCCTGGGCTGCCAAGCTTGCTCTGAGGGGAATCTGGTTGCTTTTCAAGCGCTGGGCCACATACAAATCCTCTGTGATTTGGGGGAGGGGACCATTGAGGCAGCAGCATGGAAAATTAGGAGACCAAGCCCAAGCCTGGCTTAGTGGGATACCATTTCACCTCTGGACTTCAGAGCGGTGTCTTCACTCACCAGAGCATTAGGCAAATAAATAGGGGTGATTAAAGAGGAAGGTTTAGAGTTTTAATTGCCACAAATTTACAACAGCTTGACAGTAAGTGCACTGTCATAAAGGCACAGCGCCATCCTTATGATTTTAAGTCGATCCAAGTGGAGACAAGCCCTAAGGTCCATGTACAGGAGCCACATACACAACCCATGCTCACAATCAATGTGTATTTCTGGCTATACAGTACATGTCTGGGATTCACACACATGATCTACACACACAACCTAAGTCCAGTGCACAGGACTCATGTGAAGAAACATTCATCCTCTTTCTCTCAGCATCTGGGTTTTTGTTGTTTGTTTGCTTGCTTTTGTTTTTCATCCCTGTAAATGGAGGTGGGAGGGAGGATGGTATAGTTTTCAGCACTTCTGGATCTCTCAGAGTGAATTTCTTAAGGTTTCTTTAAGTTGTGTGCCATAAAGTTTCCATTTCCAGGAGGAACTGTGTGCTACGGCCCAGATGTTCCTGCTGCATGTGAATATTTTATGTGAATTTCTGAAAGAGAAAAATCAAAGTTGTATCCTCCTGGAAAGGTTGGTGTCAGCCTTTCTCCTCAGGCACACTTACCTATAGCCTGTTGTGTAAACGCCATTCATAGGTTTAGCTGCTTATTTAAGAGGAACAACAACAACAAAATGAGCGAAATAAACAGCTTGTTCTACACTTGTGGATGCTTCATTGGTATCCTCATCTGATAGAGGCCAACGTAAAAGTACACGGGATGCAAATCTCTTAAGTGCTGTGCCTGAGTGAATACTGGGAAGTCCTGTGATGCGGAGGGAGGTATTGTACTTGCTGCAACAGGTACCGATTCCAGTCACTATCAATTCACAGAGATAATCTTTCTAGCTGAATTCCACAAGCTGTGATGGTCTACAAGGCAGTTCTGTAAGCAAGGAGTGATATTGAGCTCTGCAGGCAACACCCTGGGAAGCTCAGCGGGCAGACAAGAACTAAAATGTGTCTGTCATGGAATACACAACAATCTTCTGGGACCTGGGTGCGATCAGCACTTGAGACTAGATCTCTGATTGACACACAAAGCATTAGATAAAGATACACAAGCATTACTTCCCAATTTGAAACAAAACAAAACAAAACAAAAACCCCAAAAGTAGAATAGGAGAAGGAGAAGAAGAAGGAGGAAGAAGAGGGGGAGGAGGAGGAAGAAGAAGAAATAATAATAATAATAATAATAATAATAATAATAATAATAATGGGAAGGAGACCAAAACCAGTAATGTGGCTATTTCAATGAATATTGAGGGAGAAATAAAGCCCTCAAGGCTCATGGGCGAAGAGATCCTAAGCTAGGTTGTGCAGTGACCCTGCAATGGAAACCACAAAAAATGAGGCACATGGAGTAAACGAGGTGATGTTGGATTGTTACTAGGTCAATGATGAACTGGGCTTTTCCCTTAAAACAGAGAGGATTCACATCAGTTATACAGAATGTGTTTATCCATGGTTTGATTCTTGGAACAGAAAAAAATTAAAACTCGTCTTACTGCTTTATAAAAGTCTAAATGCTTGCTGGAAGTGTTGCCGAGTGATGTTGAATGGGGGATGTTTATCGAGTACACATGATAGTCCCTCCATTTAACTACCGGTGGTAGAAAATAAGACAACATGAAATAAATAAAATAAGATCTAAGAGCCTGCAAGCCTCAATGTCAACTCCGTGTAGTCAGGCAGAGTATGGATTTATAAAACGCCAGCAAACAGAATTGAAAACATTTGGGAGAGGCAGATAATTGATCAGGATCATCCTTAGCTCATTGTGATCATTGACACACACGTGGTTCTGGATCCCTGTTAGTGGGTAAAAGTGCAAGTGACTGCCCAAATGTGGCCACAGGTCAGACAGTAATTGCACAAAGAGATTGCAATTTAAACCCACCCAGACCCCAAATCAAAATACATGTTCGCTGACTTGCAAACCAGATGTGAGCTTACATGGTCACTGGGACTAATATTCCTAATAGAGCATCCTTTTTAACAAAACTGAAAATCAATGACAGGAGAAGTTTTAAAATTGACACCAGCCTTTTGAGAAACTGGAAATAGATCTTCCTGTCAAAGATGAGCACGCTCTGCTCTGTCTAGACTGCTGCGGGAGCAAAATTATCCGATTTTCATTTCCTCAATTTCACTCCACAGCAGCGGGACGTGAGAGTATCGATTCATCCGCTGAAACAAAAAGCAGAAGGGCTCTTCACCACAGCAGGGTCAGACGGGTTTGTGGGTGTCTAATTATATCTAGAGAGTGAGTATAAATCTTCCCTGGTCGTTACAGGAGCCATGAGTAGAGTCTAAAGGCATCATTAGAACCCGTCAGCCTCCCGCTCCTCCTCCTTTGTTTTATGGGAGGTCATAGATGCTAGAGTTAATATTATCATGCTTCACAGATTTTCAAATTTGTATCGGAAATAAGATTTGCTGCATGAGAAGGCCGGCATGCTTCTGTGTTTGCACAAGCAACTCAGTAGATATGTATTCCGGCTGATTCTGCGCATGGACGTTGTGGACCAGAGGAACTCTGTGAAGACATAGACCAAAGCAAACTGCACACACAGTGTAGGCTAGAGGAGCTGTGTCCATGGTGCAGACCACAGGAGCTGTACACATAGTAGAAACTCAAGGAAGCATGTGGCCAGTTTAGACCACAGGGAGCTGCCCGCAGTGTAGATGATAGGGACTACATTGCTGATGCAGACCAGAAAAAGTACTTTCTCTCTCTCTCTCTCTCTCTCTCTCTCTCTCTCTC